>CANXYI010092515.1:0-10797 GCA_948208565.1 Hura crepitans
GCTTTATGTTGGAGCAAGTTGAGTGAGCACAAGCTTATAGGACCAAATTTGGTTAAGGATATTGAAGAGAAGGTGAAGATCATCAGAGAAACACTGAAGGCTACTTTAGATAGACAAAAATCCTACATGAATTTAAAGAAAAGAAATATCAAGTATAAAGTTGGAGATAAAGTTTTTCTTAAAGTATCTCTATGGAAAAAGGTGTTGAGGTTTGGTAAGAAAGGAAAGTTGAGTTTGGGGTTCATTGGACCATATGAGATCACAGAACATGTGGGTCTATTAGCCTATAGACTAGCTTTACCTCTAGAGTTGCAGTAGATTCATGATGTGTTCCATGTTTTGATGTTTAGAAGATATAGATTGGACCCTTCGCATGTATTGATAGCTGATGAAGTGGAGATAAGATTAGACTTGTCATATGAAGAAGAACCTATTGGTATCCTAGCTAAAGAGGTCAAGGAATTGTGAAACAAGACCGTGCCATTAGTGAAAGTCTTATGGCGACATCACGGTATGGAAGAGGCTACTTGGGAAAGCAAAGCTCAAATGTAGGAACAATACCCACATTTGTTTAAACCAAAAATGTCAAGGATGATATCTTTTTCTAAGAGGGGAAAAAATGAAATGGCCCAAAAATCCCGACTCTCGTGAATAGTACTTCCCAAGATGAATAGTGCTTTTCGAAACCCGAATCGCACTAAGTGTATCAATAAGGAGTATTAATTACAAGAGAATTTTAGGCAAAGTTTGAAGCCAATCTAAAGTCGTTCAAATGGTTAAAAATGCTAATTCAGATTTTATGGCAGTGTCCTATGAATAGTGCTGCAAGCAAAGCTGAACCGTAAAATAAATAAAAAGTTACTCAAAATAATATAAAAATGTTACAACCTAGTACTCAAATATTTCAAATAGACTAATTGCTTTGGAATTGGAATTTTTTAAGTTCAAAAACTATTTTTACCTAATTTTTGGGACATAAAATGTATTAATTTATCGAGTTATTATCAGAATTTGGGAGAATTTAGGAATTAGATTGATGGAATTTTAGGGATAGAAATGGGGAAAAACTGACTTTCCTATCGATTATAATAATTTTTCAACCGAAGAAAAAATTATTTTGAGAAAGTATAAATAGGGGAAATTTTTATTTCCACCCATTCATACCAAAACTCACCATCCACGCCCCTATGCACCTAAAAAATAGGTCCCTCCTTCCCTCTCCCTTTCTTCTTTGATTTCTTTCTCCTTAAGCCAACCAACTCTACAAGCCTATAACCAAAACAAAAAGTATCCTGAGATGAGTTCATGGACACCAAAATCATTGGGAACAGTGGAGTATTTCGGGAGAAAAATCAAGAAGAATCCCGAGGTGAATAGTAACCTCCCAACTCTTAGGTTTTTCTGTTGCATAAATTTTATTTTTCATGGGTTCTTTGGGTGTCGTAGAGCACATATATAGGCTCAAAATATTTTTTTATGTTTATATTATTTTATATTAATTTTTGATTTTTGTACCTTTTTGTATTCGTAGGCAAAATGACAACCGAAGCCTCCCTAGGCAAGGAGAAGGCCTAGGCCAACTTTGGGTGTCACGTACGACCTTGTTGGGTATTTGTAATCACTTTAATTTGCCTTAAATTTGCATTTAATGTATTAATTGCTTTATTCCATATTAGTAATAAATTGTATTAAATGCATAAAAATACAGTAAATGATATAATTATAATATATGATGAATAGAATGATAAATGCATGATCTGTGGTGGTTTAGGTGGGTATGAGTGATGAAATTTCAAGAATGTCAATTTTAAGCTTACAAATGCATTATGTAGGTTGAAACTGAGTATGTCATAAGTGTATGATGTATGCCTAAAAATGCGTGTATATGGTTATTGTATGATTAGAACATGTATAATGGATGTAATGTATAATAGAATGCCATGAAATGACTTGATATACAAATGTGTGACATTATGCCTACTTTAACTGATAAGTGCAATAATGTGTGTGCGCATGTTCTTATCGATTTGAAAGTATTGCATGTGCATAAATGCGATGTGCTAATATGTTCAAGATGGATTTTTTTACTTATAATGGATATATATGCATTATAAATGCATAAAGAGGCAATGGGTGATCATTTGAAAATGAATATTGGAAAATGCCATGAAATGATCGTTTTAATAAATATTTGTGTTTTTATGTGACACATTTTACGTTTTTGTGATCTGATGCCATTACACCTAAGAAATGGATCTTACTAGTGTAATAGACATCAATAGGCCTAATTTTGCTAAGTGTATATGTGTAGGCCATACAAAGGTGTAATGAGGCTAATGGTGTTTTTAATTACTATTATATTATAAAAAAGTTAAATTGGTTAATTTGACACATAATGACATGTTTAATGATGCCTCTATAGTTAGATAACCTAGTTTGGATAGGTTAACCGGTCAACTAGGATTATAACGACTGCTAGCATACCTTCAAGTATGAGACCTATGGGTTATTGATTTGCATGCCAATGGGCGTGAGAGCCTTTAGGCCTAAGATTTACATACCTAAAGGGTATGAGAGCCTTTGGGCCTAAGTGTTACGCATTTGCAGATGTGAGAGCCTTCGGGCCTAAGTTTATGCATATATGGATATGATGGGTACGAGTGCCTTTAGGCCTAAGTAATTCCATTATCCAATCTTGGTTAGTTGTCTTATTAATATAGGTATAAGTTAAACTTATTAAAATGGCTTAAAATTGCATAAATTGAGATTATATGTTAAATGGCATTAATATGGGACAAATGGACATAGTGAGGCCGAATGACTCAAAATCTATCTTAAGGTGTCTAAATGTGTTTATTATCATTAGTATGGCTATAAATGGTGATTATATGTTAATACAACTCAAAACATTAATATGGACAGTTATGATGTGCATATATGAGTTTATGTGTGCATTATGGCAATTATGACCCAAAAAATATGTATGTCATTATTTTTTGCAATGCATGACTACGTATGGTTTCTTACAAGTGTTATGATAATAATTTAATATATGTTATGCTTTATGGCCTATAAATGATTATTACATGAAGTTTGTGATTTTTGGCATAATTGATTTCTAAAAGCATGTTTATTGCTTGAAATGTGCATGGTTGTGTATAAGTCATCGAAAATGCATGTTATGATTATTAAATCTAAAAATTGCTCATCTGCATATATGGACATGCTAAACTAACCTTTTTATAACTTAAAGTGATTACACCACTAAGCAAAAGCTTAATGCATTGCTTGTTTGCGATGCATAAGTAACAAGGTAGCATATTAAAGCCAAAGCTTTTGTATATCAGGAGACACAAAGATAACCCCTACGTAGGTATTTTTGTACTTTTTTGTAATAGTAATTATGATGCAAGTGTAATGGTTAATAGATAGTGTGCTCTTGTGATCTTAGAGAGATTGGGTCTATTTGCATTTTGTAGCAGGGTTTTTGTATTTCAAATATTATAACTATTGACTTTGCTTTTCTGCTTCTCACATGTTGGTGTGTGGATTAATAAGTTTGCATGTGAGAATGTTGGTTGTGGAGAGCCTGAGGCTCATTGTGTTTTATGTTGAATTTGGAGTGTTAAGAGGACTCATTAGGTTAGAGATGAGTTTATTGATTATATAAAAGTGTTTTTAAGCAGGTAAAACTTTAGGAAAGTGTCCCGGTACAGCCATTACACTATTGAATTTTTGACACGATGACCCTAATGTTTACCTCAATTTGTATGCCAAAAAGGTTTTTAATGTTTTATTTCATTTTTGAGTCAAGAAATGTTTTCTTATATAAAAGTTTTAAATTTTAAGTGATATCATTTTGGATAACGAAATTAGATATCATTTTTTGTGCGTGCATCCCCTCTTCGGGTTTCATGTACGAATGGGACAGAAGGCACCACACTTCTTTTACTATCTTCTCTTGGTAATCGTACCAATTTATAGCTTGTCCTATGAGAGACATACTGAAAAAACTTACAATTTGTTCTTAAGATAAGTTGGTGGCCCTTATAGCAATAGCATATTACTTTAATTGAGTCCTTAGATTAGTTGTACCATTAAATTTGCTCACATCAAGCATCTTGAACTTATGAGGCATAGATCGGTCACGTCTCTAACTGATATCATCCAAATCAACATCTTTGCCCCCAGTGACTAGTCAGGTTATAGCCTCTATCTTGTTATTTAGCTTTTTAATTTGATCATCTTTAACTACCTTAGGTAGCGAGACTTTATTGTAGGATTTCTTAACCGGAGGGATATCATCATCTAAAAGTAGGTCATCATTCTCTCTCACTACTTCTTTGCCTTTGTGAGTGGCTAAAGTTTGATCTATTTCCTTATGTGCCCTAGATATGGTGTTAGTGAAAGCTTCCATCATCCTTTTCTCCATCTCACCCATAGTCTCTATCAACATGGACATGGTAATGAACTTATCAATAGACATGGTTTCTCTCTTTGGTTGGATAGATAGTAGATTATTAGATCTATTGAGACATTTGCTTACCATTTTCCACTAGAAGATGAATGAGAGATCAATGATGGCTATCAAAACAATGGGTTAGGAGAGATGCATGATTAATATATTAACAATGTAAGGTGCAAATGATGCATGGTATACATGGAATGCATGTTCATGATGCAATAGAGATGAACACATACAAGAAACCTTCTAACCTTATTCCTCCCACACACATAGTCTAGCCATTCCTTTCCTAGGTGGGATTTCCTAAGCATCATCAGGGGATGCATAGATTTAATTATGCACTTCATTAAACCTAATTAGTCCCTTGTATTTAAAGTGCATATAATGGCAATAGGCTTATTGAATTTAACCAATGGAATTGCCACTGTAGATTTATTATATTTTACTAGGGATGAGAGCGGTTAGTGTTTGGAGTCACCACTTAGCTCTACACTAGGACTACTGATCTTTTGCCTAGAAAGGGTTTGAAATTAGATCTTATTTATGCCCTAATAATATTCCTTCATTATATTGTAATATTTATCAGTCCCGTATCTTGCAAACAAGCATTATATTTAAAGCATTTATGTCACCTTTTCACTTAGAGAAATAAGTTGTAGTATTTAAAGCATACAATAAATATAATAATTTATTGTACATCTAGAAATTGGGTCATTCATTGATTGTACTGTGACCTGACAACTACCTATAATTTTATAGGAATTAGCACTAATTACCTAACTCCCATCTTTAGGAGATTAGCTTTTTGTTGAAATACATTTTTCATTTGACGTTTACTAGAGAAAACTCAAAATCATTTTGTTTAGGAAAACACTAATTAATTAGATAGAAAATCATTTGATGTGAGGTTAGGCTATTGACATGTAAAATGAGTTATTAAGCTACTGATTACAATCCAAAATAATCAAAAGAATAAAAAGGTACAAAAACAAATGAAAGAATATACAATAAATAATTTGGTCCCATCTCTATGCTATTAAGTCCATGTAGACTCATTAGGGCACCAAAATATGTTCGTGCAAACTATAGCTTATTATGGTTAATATGTCTATCTAGACCCCTAATCTAGTAAGAATGGCCTCTTACAAATAGCTCAAATAATAGATAAAAAATAACAAATAATAATCCGTGAAAACCTAAAGAGAAAATGAAATAACAACTTATTTGACATAAATAATGAATAGATTATGATACTTAGAAAAAATTATCAATAGGGAAAAACTTGCATATTTATTGATCACACGAAACATATAAATCGACACATGCAATTACAAAAATATGTCTTATGGACTATAATCCTAGTGAGAGAGAGTTCATGTGGATTGAAAACTAAAAACTAGTAAATGCAAAGCATAACCATCTATATGGACTACGTTCTTCGTGAAAGGGAGTCCATGCAGACTATAAGTTAATTCTAAAATATCACTAGTATGCATTTTGAGGAACAAAATAGTTATACAATATGACAACATCATATAAGCACATCGATATGGTAAATAGAATATGTCAAAACATGGTATATAAGGTAAATAGAAAATTGTGATTGAACATTAATCTGCACAGACGTCAGATCATATGTATATCAATATATTAAGTATGTTCAGTTGTAAACATGCTACAAGATATATCTATGTGATTAGGATTAAAATAACATAATAATCATAATATGTAAATGGTTAGTTATACACAATAAAACAATATAAAACAATGACGTACTCCTATAATTAAGGTGGGGATTTCCTAGAATCACCTCACTCATGACTAATCATAAGAGATCACAGGTCCATATGAACAGTATGAACATGTATGATATGTGTAGTAAAAAGCCTCAGATCTTACCTTATGAAGAAGCTTTTAAGTAGCAACACAAGAATATAGGATTTTAGAAAGAATAGAATTTAGTGTGGGCTATAGGGCTAGTAGTGCGAATCCTATGTTAGAGTCTTCTCTTAAACTCTCGGACAGTAGGGTTTTGGCTCTTCCAAATCTACCCCATTTCCTTCATACCCAAGATGGGTATTTATAGGTTTAAAGGAATGTTTTACTATCCAAAAGGAGTTAGAATCCTTATAGGATTAGGAAATATAGTTTGAATAAGAAGCTCTCACTTCTGAAAGCTCTCACATCGATAAGTTCATACGAACTCAGACTACTTAATCCGTGTAGACCTAGGTTATAGGTTTTCTCACCAATCCATAGGCTTTAGGCTAGGTTTGAGTTAGTCCATTTGGATATGAACTTTGACTTTTTTAGGTGGACCATAGGCCTTGGACTTGATAAAGTCTAGGTGGGTTAGTACAAACTTAGTGGTATTATGTCCAGGCAAACCTATGCCATGTTATTCTGTACAAACTAAGTCTCTAAGTGGCTTACATTGTTACTTTAGAGCATATCTCTGGTTATCATCATAAGCCCTAAAAGGTAGGGTATCTACAATTACCACATTAGCTTTCCTCAGATGATAGTCAATTATAATCTTTAATTAACTCCATCTATTTTCTATGTATCAAGTTTAACTCCTTCTGGGTAGAAAGATACTTTAAGCTTTTGTAGTCTATGTACACATAACACTTTTCTCTATAGAGATAATGTCTCCAAATCTTCAATGCAAAGATCACAGTTGCCAACTCCAAATCATGACTTAAATAATTCTTCTTATATGGCTTTAATTGCATGAAAGCATAGGTTAGTACTTTGCCATCTTGCATTATAACACATCCTAGTCCATTCAAAGAAGCATCACTGTAGATTTTAAAATCTTTCCCTAACACTGGTTGTGTGAGAATTGGACTGGTGATCAATATTGCTTTTTGCTTGTCAAACACTTATTATCACAAATAAACAGAGCATTTTTGTGTAGCAATCATGTCATAAGAGCTACTATCATGGAAAAGCCCTTAACAAAGTATCTATAGTATCTAGCCAATCCTAAGAAACTTTTAATCTATGTCATGTTCCTAGATGGCTTCTATTCCATAACTGCTTCTATCTTACTAGGATTCACTTTAATGTCTTTTACTGATGCTATGTTTCCTAAGAAAAACACTTCATCAAGCTAAAACTCACGCTTGCTGAGCTTGGCATAAAGCTTTTTATCTCTCAAAGTCTACAACACAACCCTAAGATGTTATTCATGCTCATCTCTATTCTTGAAATATACCAGGATATTGTTCATAAACACCTTAATAAATGGATCTAGATAAGGTATAAAGATCATATTAATGAAATCCATTAAAGCTGCTAGAGTATTGATAAGCTCAAATGGCATTACCAAAAACTCATAGTGCCCATATCTGGTTTTGGAATCTATCTTAGCCACATCTGCTTCATTAACCCTTAGCTGATAATATCCTAATCTTTGATCAATCTTAGAGAAAATAGCTACTCCTCTAAGATGATCAAATAAATAATTTATTTGTAGCAATGGATATTTGTTCATAATAGTCACTTTATTCAACTATCTGTAATGCACACACAATCTTAAAGATCTATCCTTCTTCTTCATAAACAAAATCAATACTCCCCATAGTTATACACTCAGTCTTATGAACCTTTTTATTGAGCAGTTCCTACAACTATAGTTTTAACTCCTTAAGATCTATAGGTGCCATTCTGTATGAAGCTATTAATACTAGTGCTATAATAGGTAAAACTTCTATACTAAACTCAAGCTCCCATTCTGGTGGTAAACTGGGTAGCTCTTCTAGGAACACAAAAATAAATTTTGCCACTACTGGTATCTAACTAGCATCTAGCTTATCTCTTCTAGTTTCAAACACATGGGCTAGGTAGGCCTAACAACTTTTCCTTATCTTTTATCCAGCCACAACAGCTAAAATCATATTGGACATGAAGTTTGATCTCTTGTCCATCACAATGGCTTTTGATCCATTAGCTATTTGAAGAGAAATCCTTTTCTTTCTACAATCCACTATTGCATTTGTCCTTACCTAAAATCAAATAACTCATTGAATGGCAGTTCAATAAGATCAATAAAAACACATATCCTTAAACTGTCAAGGGGCATTCCTTATAAATTATTAACTACCATATGTTGTCTTATGGGATTGCTAACCATAATGTTTATATTAAGTTGTTCTAACTCTAATCCTTTGTCTTGTTCCCATGAATGCATATATATGAATGTGTAAAACCCAAACCAATCAAAGATAAAACTAAAAGATTAAAGAGGTAGAATACACTCGCAATTACATTTAATTAGTCAACCTTTTCTCTAGCCTTGATGGCATACTGATGAGCATGAGCTTTAGGTTTTACCCTCTCTAGTGTCTTTGATCTGGGTTAATTTGGCTCATCTATCTCCTTTGTCCCCTTTCTAGCTTCTAATAATAGCTAGTGAAGAAGCTTAGAATTATGTCGATGTAATAGGCCTTACAGGACAATCCTTCTGATAGTGGTCTTTAGAACCACACCATAACATACTCCAAGAATAGTCTTCCAATAACTCCCCTATACTTTTTGTTATAATGTTGGAATCTAACCACCGGTGCACTCTTAGCCATAAAAGCTAATGCACTAGCTGCCTGAGTACCCCATCTAGACTTTTAAGTTTGATCGTACCTCTATTGCTACTTCTACTTAGGCTAATCATACTTTTATTTCTTCTCAAAATAAGGAGCTAAACTAGCTTGCCCCTGACCATAAGGTTTCTTCTTCTAGAAAAATTTTCTTTTCTTTATGGATATCTTCCATTATACGAGTTATTGCCACTAAGGCTTTCAAATCCCTAAGCTTCATAAGGGCCACTTAAAGCTTAATATAATAATTAGGGCCTTTCTCAAACCTATTAAATTTTTCTACCTTAGTGGTAACCATCTCCTTAGCACATCAACTTAGCTTGGCAAAGTCTTTCATGTATTCTGATATAAAATGGGTCTCTACTTAAGGTCCACAAATTTTTACCTCTTTATATCAAAGTAATCTTCTATAATATACATCTTCTTAAACTCTTCTAAAAAGAAATCCTAAGTCATTCTCTCAACTAGCATCTATTATGTCAAGGCATCCCACCTTTTAAAGGCTTCCTCTTGTAACAAATAGGTTCCACAGATCAAATTCTCCTCAGTTGTACACTTAAGCTATTGTATAATTCTGACTATCATTTAGAGCTAATATTTAGACTTGACTGAATCATATAAGTTTTCACCCAGGGAATCCCTAACTCCTATTTTTTTAATCCTTTCTAGGTAGGTTTTTTAAAGAGCTTAAGGAACTGGAGGTTGTTGTATTAATGGAGGAGGAACTGCAACTAAAATAGTGGCTTACCTCAATAATTCTACCATCTGCTATAAAAGGGCTAGCTAAGCTTATACTACCTAAGTTGTATGCCTAGCATCACTAGAAGTCACTATCTCAGCTTTGTTAGCCTCTTATCCAACTATTGTCAGATCATGGCTCTCAACTTCCTCATTATCCCTTGGTATAGACATACTTATCTTTGGTCTATAGGAAAAAGAACAAATTATAAGCCTTAACAATGTAAAATTATATGATGCATGATCTTAGACTTTATACCTTATATGAGACTTTTATGTACTAAAGAATGCCTAAATTGAAGCTCTAATACCACTAAATATGACACCCCTCATGTTAGATGTATGCCTTAGAGCTTATGTAGTAGGGTTATATTCATGTGTTTGAACCTTATGAACTAATGTAAAAGGCATTTCTCTTTATATCAAGGTACTTTTATATATTACTTATAATTATTTGCAATGTCTTAAACCATGTTATAAAGTCCCTAGTATAAAATCACAATGTAGAGAAAATCATAAAGTGTTCATGATGTGAGATTCTTATTGCATGCAAATGTGATATACCTAAATCCCTAATCATAATATTAACAAGATAGGATATTGTTAATACAGATAGATTAGCACATGTTATACTTCTTGATTAGATCAAGTAGTAGTTCTCACAAGCTATAAGCATAGAGATGCTTAGAGTTGACATGTGGATGCTTACTTGGGAAGTAAGTACATCGGAGACCCACTATGAGATCTTTACATGGATACTTAATCTATGCCAGTGAAAATATCTCATCATATCAATAGTGTAAGTATTCTTAGACTTGAGATCACTAACTATCTTAAATATAGAGTGACATACTTTAACTCTAAAGCTTTTACTTCAAACAAGAAGTATACATAGTGAGGTGCTTGCATATGGCATGACATATTTGAAGATAGTGCAGTAATCAACAAAGGATTCAACAACTTAGATTATAGTGGGGAGTTTATCTCACAATTTTG
>CANXYI010092654.1:0-18651 GCA_948208565.1 Hura crepitans
TGTCAGTTTTTTTCCATTTCTAACTCCAAAATTCAATAAATTCAAGTTCTAAATCTTCCTAAAATATTGAGCCAAAATTATGACGAGAACCTAAAAAATTAATTCATTTTATATCTCGAAAATTAGGTAAAAATAGTTCCCGAACTCGAAAAATTCCAATTCCAAAGCCATTGGACTATTTGGAATATTGGGTTGTAATATTTTCAGATTTATTTGAGCAACTTTTTTTTTTTTTTACGGTTTAGCTTTGCCTGCGGCACTATTCACAGGACACTGCCGTAAAATCTTATTTAGTGTTTTTAACCATCTGAACATCTTCGGATTGGCTTCAAACTTTATCCAAAATTCTCTCCTAATTAATACTCTCCGTCGGTATACTTAGTGCAACTCGGGTTTCAGAAAGTACTATTCATCCCGGGAAGTCCTATTCACGAGAGTCGGAATTTTCGGATTGTTACAAGTATCAACATATATTATGGCCTTGAATTATCGGCATCTTGTGATGCTATACTCAAATTGATTGCACTTCTGTTCCAGTAATCCCATATGTCTTTGTAGTGAACTTAATTCATGTATTTTCTTGCAGATCCTTCTGGCTTCATCTTGTTTCCTCTTGTTATTCATTCCTTTGACCTGGTTATATCTTCAATTGGAATACTTTCAATCAGGGGCACTCGTGATGCTGGTGTGAAGTCTCCGATAGAGGATCCAATGGCAATCCTTCAAAAAGGATACTCTGTTACAATAGTCTTGGCAGTTGTCATATTTGGTGCGGTAATGTCTTCTAGAATTATCTTCCATTGCTAAATGCTGTTGAACTCATATTTTTTATTTTCAATTATTCTTCTTTTTTATGCTGTTTATGTGCCTTAATATCCATATGAGATGAAGCATTAAAAGCTTTTTTTTTTCCAGATTTTGATGTGTGTGAGTTTTAAAATATGATTTTGCTTTTGTTGTGCATACTACAATGCAGTCTACGCGTTGGATGCTTTATACTGAACAAGCACCTTCTGCATGGTTTAACTTTGCCATGTGTGGATTAGTCGGTGTCATCACGGCATATGTCTTTGTTTGGATTACCAAGTACTATACTGACTACAAGCATGAGCCTGTGCGCACATTAGCTCTTGCTAGCTCGACTGGTCATGGGACCAACATTATCGCTGGGGTCAGTTTGGGCCTGGAATCAACAGCTCTTCCTGTTCTTGTCATTAGTGTATCCATTGTTTCAGCTTTTTGGCTGGGTCACACCTCAGGTCTGGTTGATGAAACTGGAAAGCCAACTGGTGGGTTGTTTGGTACAGCTGTAGCTACAATGGGAATGCTTAGCACTGCTGCCTATGTTCTTACAATGGATATGTTTGGTCCTATAGCTGACAATGCTGGTGGAATTGTAGAGATGAGTCAGCAGGTCACAATTGAATATAATTTTCTTGGAAAAAATTGGTTCAATTGGAGATAACATGTTTTTCTTTTTTATTTTCACCATATGTTTATATCATTTATCTCATACAGCCTGAAAGTGTTCGGGAGATCACTGATGTCCTTGATGCTGTTGGGAACACTACAAAAGCTACAACCAAAGGTTTTGCGATTGGATCTGCAGCACTGGCATCTTTCCTTCTATTTAGTGCTTACATGGATGAGGTTGCTACATTTGCCCATGAATCTTTCAATCAGGTGACTTAATTGTTCTTTCACTTGATTATTTTTGTCTTTAATATTTTGACATCCTTCTTACTTTAATGTGTTTAACTCACTGTCAGGTTGATATTGCTATCCCTGAAGTTTTTGTTGGTGGATTGTTGGGCTCAATGCTTATTTTCTTGTTCAGTGCATGGGCCTGCTCAGCAGTTGGCCGAACTGCTCAGGAAGTTGTTAATGAAGTAAGGAGGCAATTTATTGAGAGGCCCGGTATCATGGTGAGTATGTTTTGGTGGATTGATTGAACAACAACAAGAAGGATCAACTAACTAGCATGTACGAGTTCATATTAAAATTCATGGTTGGATCTTAGATGACTGTAAGAGGAGGTTGCATTATTGATTTTATACATCTTGCCCTTGTGTATTTAGATCTTTTTGTATTTCTTTGGAATTCTGCTGCAGTTTCTGAATGGTGTGCTTTTAAACATTCTCGTGCCAGGACTACAAGGAGAAGCCAGATTATGGTCGGTGTGTGGCAATTGTGGCATCCGCATCTCTGAGGGAGATGATAAAACCTGGTGCTCTGGCTATAATTTCACCTATAGTGGTTGGTACGATGACTATCTTTCTCTATTTCAACTTTTCATTGGTTTATCCTATAAGAGCTTATATTGGTTTTGGCGGTGGATTATTTGTTGCTATCAACGTTTTTAATTTCTAATTATTATTTTATTTATGGAAAACCATTAAAAAGCTGTGGAAAGCTAGTGGACTTATTCTGAACCATATTCTATTAATCCATTATCTACAGTTATTTTCGGTATGATCTTAGTAGCAATTATGCTGACCTAGTTCCTTGTTGAGGAACTTGGTTGCTTTCATTTTCATCTAATTTCTCATGTAATTGGTTGCCCTTTTCAACCATGCATGTTTTGTCAAAAATGAGTGATGAATGTTCCCTTCTATTTCTTGCAGGTTTTGTGTTCAGGATTTTAGGGTACTATACAGGGCAACCTCTGCTAGGGGCCAAAGTTGTGGCTGCTATGCTAATGTTTGGGACTGTTGCTGGCATTCTGATGGCTCTTTTCCTAAACACGGCAGGCGGTGCATGGGATAATGCAAAGAAGTATATCGAGACTGGGGCTCTTGGGGGCAAGGGCAGTGATTGTCATAAAGCAGCAGTTACTGGAGATACGTAAGTCTTTTGTCAATGTCCAGAGTTGTTTTAACCTTTTTAATTTTAATGCGGCTTTGAATGCATGAAATTACTGGAGGAGTTTGAAATAGAAAAGTTCGATATCAGAGAGAAAAACCAATATCTTCTTTTGGCTGGTAATGAGAAGAACCGTGGTAACTGAAGACCTTGACCCTTTGCATGCGCATAATCAGTTATTGAAAGAAAAAGGCACAAAGTATGGACACCATTAAGCATCTTAAATGATTCTCTCTTGCCAATCTGTCCTTTGTGTTGGGATCACTAACTTCCTTCTATTTGAAAGTAGGGGAATTATCCGTGTCATTCCTGGCAGATGATATTTGTAGTGAAATATAACAGTAGCATCGTCTAATGTTCCAAAAAAGCACTTGGCTTGTTTATTATTTCCATTGTTCATCAATTTCTGACAAGTTTAAGATAATTGTTTTGTTGTCTGAATGGTGCGCAGAGTCGGTGACCCGTTCAAAGATACAGCTGGACCTTCTCTCCATGTCCTTATAAAGTTGTTGGCAACAATCACGCTAGTCATGGCTCCTGTATTTCTTTGAAGAGTTTCTCATATCCAATTGCGGTTCAATGAGAATATTTTGCATGTATACATACAGATAGGTAATTGATGTACATCAAGTACTTTCATCCTAAACAAAATAATATAGTTGACCGTTTGATTCAATTGCTTGATGGATAGAAGATAAATCTTTTGGTGAGTCGCGCTTGTCAAGGAAAACTGATGTAATGTGCAGAAAGTTTCCAACATTTTGATTAATATTTTACTGTTGATTTTACAAAGACTGCACCATGAACGATTTGTATTTGACCCCAAGTCTGTACAAAAGAATCAATTTTTTCTTTTTTTTTTTTTACTGCAAGTAACCGATAACTTTGTAGTTAATGCAACATTCAAGCCTTAATTTATGCACTTTTGAAGTGGATATTGTTGAATCCAGAGTTTCAAACGTTGTATTGAACCACTGGCTAATGTCTTCCCTTCTAACATTGAGCACAAACAAGTCTTTCATCCATGTCAGAAGGGTTTGATGAGACCCTCACCCCTGCAGTTTTTTTTTTTCAGTTGCGCCTATAGGTATGGTTGTTACGTTTAGTGTGAAATAAGATTTATTAGTCGATGATGGATGTGCAGGCACTAACTCCAGAACGTTGGTGTCAACAACCAACAAAATTTAAACTTTGATCGAGTAACTTAATTCTTGACAGTACGGTTATGAAAGAAAATGGCATTTCCTCGTTCATCAAAGGATCGTTGCGCAATGCACAAAGTCTTATTTCACTTGTTCTGCATCACCTTTTGAAATGAGTTTGATGCCATGATTCATATCAACAAAAAGGATTTCTAATGGGTATATCACTTGCTAAGCATAAGCACGACATCATGTGTCTTATTTCAGATGTATACATACACGAGATTTGACCTTTCCCCACACAGGATCTTAGGATCAACAACCCCAAAAAAATTTTTAAAAAAAAATGCCAGGGGTTGTCAACAAAATTTCATCAGTAAACCCGTATAGACAAACGACAAATTTTTTTTTTTCAAAGACGAGCAACATCACCCATATGCCATGATTATAGGCCAACCGCACCCATATACTTAGAAGGTTATGCAATAGTGATGAGCAGCACATGAAGCTGATGGGATCCATATTTACCATTATAATCATCCAATATCACTCAGGATCGCAGCTTACAGCTGATTACCTCTCTAATGCAAATAACCTTGATCAGCTTCAGCCTCTACCAGCTGATTAATCTTCCAGCATTTTGCAAATACTCTCTTTTTAGTCGGCAAATGTGCTACTCTTTCCATGCACTTTTTGAAGGTGAAGATGGACCTGTCAAAAGTAAATAACAATGTCAGAGAAAATGAATTTCAGATAAAAATTATAGACAACTCCAAACAGAACAGAAGGTCAAATATTTAACTGAAGATGGAAGAAAAGGTCCACACTTACAAGGCAAACTTATCATTTACCCCATGTAATTATCTCAACAAATTTTGTTATCATGGAGAGCAAATATAAGCAAGTTCAATGTAATATCACACGCGCCAAACATGCTTCTGTAAATAAACCAGCAAACAATAACAGAAACTAAACATTTTTTACATCCTAAATATCAAATTATACTCAATGTTTGATACATCAACAAGCGGTTCATAAAAAGCACATAGAAACATTAATTTATAGATCCCATTATAGCCTCCCATATGGTACCAACTTAAGATTCATGATCAGATAAGCAGTTACGGCCCAACCAACCTCACGTAAAATATACAATCATGCATACATTGTCATTAGAATATATTGATGCACAATTGTGAATGCCCCAATATGCACACAACAAAAACAGACACCAATAGGTGGTGCACCCATACACACATAAGAGAATCTCAAAGAGGAAATCAGCGAGACAATTAAATTTACCATTTCCTAGGAAACTAAAATCAAGATGAAAAGTGGGATTCTACAATTTAGGGCTTCATTGCTTAGACCGATATAAAAAAAAAATACCTTTACTCGTTTTGGGTGGCCTAATGCCTCTACTTATAATTGAACTTGGAGAAAGAGATCTTTTGCTAGGTAGAGGTTTCTTTGATGCTTCTTTCTTGGAAGAAATGAGAGACGAATAAAGAATAGCATCAACAGCCTCACGCTGTTTCTTCCTTTTTGCAATTAAATCTTCAGAAGCACCTTTTTGATTGGGAGCCTTGCTGTCATTGTACTTCCTCCCTTCAACAGTATCTTCGGCTAAAGGAGTAGAAATTTCCAAATTCTTGTCATGTTTAAAAGATTTCCTTTGCCCTTGTAAGATATTTTCCCTCAAATTTTTATGGCTATCACTGATTTCTCGTCCAGAATTGTGTGGAGTAGTCCTCTTTGATTTCATACATTTATCTTTCTTATCCAGTTCCATGAGTTTCTTTTCACTTCTTTCGCTGCACATCCTATCATATCCTCTAACAGATTCCCTTGAAATTGCAGCATTCACATTCTGTGACTTTCTATTCTTACCAATCGCATCAACAGATGGAAGATCATAATCATACCTAGCTCCGCTTTTGCCGCTATGGACGCCTTTCTTTTGGGCTGAAAAATTACTATCTCCTCTTGCAATTATCCTATGCTTTGTATTTCTATGAAATTCTGTCCGCATCTTGCATTTACCTTGTTTTTCAGGATTGCTAGGATCTTTCACATTTTCAACGTGGTTTGCTTCTCTTGAATAATTCTTGGATTCTTCATGATTGACATTATCCCTTAGAGCTGTTTTGAATTGCTCGTATGGCCTTTTAACTGATATAACCAAGCTTCTCTCTTTTGCATCTTTTACCAGAGCAGCCCAGTTATAATCTGCCTGCAAGGTTCTTGCATTACCAAAAATCCAAAGGGAGGTCTTGGCTCTTGTTAAAGCAACATTCATCCGCCTAATATCAGCTACAAAACCAATACTGCTGGAGTTGACTCCATTTACATGAGAATATGACTCAGCTGCTCTAACAGTTGAAAGAATCAATATATCAACTTCACGACCTTGAAAGCCATCAACAGTGTTGAACTCCATATCAGCTATAACAGAAGACCCAAATGCACTTGTAAACCGAGAACGTAAAATTGAAAGTTGAGACTTGTATGGAGTTACGATGCCAATTCTTCTGCCTTCAAAATCTGAGGGATACCTGACAAAAGAAATCCATAGTTCAAAACTAATGATACAATTACCTAGAGAAAAGTTATTCGAGTGAAATGTTTCTCTTTTCCCTAAATTGACAAATGATAATACCTCTTCTTGAAAAATCTTATTAGTTCAACAGCAGCTTCAGCCTCACGCTCATTATAAAGAGAAAATGCACCGGAGTTCTTGCCACGAAGTTCCTGGCCGTCGGTAATGTCATAGAATACATACGGACCAAGACCTTCCATGTCATGAAATGAAGCTGATTTGTTTGACATCTTCTCTCCATTTAGCAGCTTACCTTCATAAAAATGCAAGGAAGGAAAATGGCAAATCTCTGGATGCATCCTATACTGTGAAAGTAAATGGTATTTAAGTACACAGTGGAAACTAATATGCACTTATGCTTCTGTATCTACTCTGGATGGATTCATGAACATGTTGTAATTTACTATTTCATAAGATGAAAAGTCAATCAACAACTACTAGTAAACTCCAGGAGATACAAGATCAGTATTGTTTGGATTAAGTCATCACATTTAAAATCAAAGGAAGATCTAAACAGTTCAGAATAGATTATTTAAAAGCTATTTCACCTGTTTAGTAAGCATGGTAACAGGATAACCAGCCCTTTGTAAACGCTCAAACATGCTGCACTCATAAAGATATTTGCTTGCCACATTAGAGAGAACTGTTGCAGGAAGTTGCTTTGGATCACCAACCTAGGGTAACAATCATTAAGCTTCAGTATCAATCCTTAAAGCTTCATGTCATGCTGTAAGCTAAGATACGAGTTTCTGTGTGTATGCGTGTTTTCGTTACCATGATACACTTTGTTCCATAGGACTTTAGAAGCTGAAGAGGAATCAAAGTAGCTGGTTCTAGAGCCTGCAGACACAAAAGTGCATATATCAAAACATAGAAATGCTAGTGCTGATTACATCAATAACCTTGAGAAATCAAACAAGAAGTTCAAGACAGTTTTACTTGAGCTGCTTCATCAATGACAACTGCATCAAAAAGGGCATGCTCAGATGGATTCCCAAATTTATAACTTGAAATAGATTCCGAGCAAACCCCATAGAGGTCACCACCACAGCCACTTAATGTAGTCACCACTATTTCAGCTTCCTTCAATATTGACTTCCGCAGCTTATGTCTCGTAGCATTAACTTCTTCATTTGTCTTCTTCTCCCGTGCCTGAACGGCACTAAGATCTTTGAAAAGTTGTTTCTTCTGTTCATATAATTTATGTAGCTTCACCTCTAACTCCGCATCTGACATTTCTTTCACATCATCCCCTTTAAATGCTTCCTCATCCAAAGAATTTTTGAGGTCCAAGTTCACATCCTGTAAGCTAGCACGCTTAGCCTCATAGTACCTAATGCGGTCCACTAACTTTTCCAGATTAGATCGCAACATCAGAGAAGAGATTATACTTGAATCATTCTTAGCATCGCTTGATCGCATATGCTCTTCTACAATGCGACGATCAACAAGTGTGTCAATAAAGAAGGGCAATGAATTTGGATGAATTGTTTTTGCATTACCAACCCTTACAATATATGGCTTGTAGATTTTCCCATCATTGCCATAGAGGCCCCCACTGGAAATCCTTGAGACCAACTCATCAACTGCAGCATTTGATTGAGCACAAATGAGAACCCTTCTCCTCACAGAACCTTCCCCTAACTTGTCGTTTCTTCGCAAATCCTCATTCAATTGTCTAGCCAAGGCAGCATCCTGCCATGCCCTTGCAAGTGCAACAGATTGGCTAACTCTTGGCCTAGCGTTTATGACTGAACTATTAAATTGTTTTGAACATCCACTCAGAGAATTCTTCGCATCATGTGTTCCTCGAAGTGAAGCAAGCAAGCCACTGACAATAGCCACTATAGTTCGAGTCTTCCCAGTTCCTATTAATATAGAAGAGACATTAGAAAAGCAAGAAATTTTCAGAATTCTTTTAGATTGCACCATGTATAGAAGGCATACCTGGAGGACCCTGAATAAGAGACAATTCAAAATCTTTCTTTGAATTAGACAATCCAATTGCAACACTCATAGCATGCAATTGGCTGTCATTGAAAGACGACTTCAGTACGTCCTGCAAGGGCTGGGAAAGCTTAGCCAGAGCAAGCTCTCTCAATTGATTATGCCCCTGAGAATCAGCTATAGGTTTTAATATAACTGAGAGAATTGGGATATCTCTTATTGCTGATAAGACCTGAAATTCTCGAAATTGGGGTGTAACACTCATAATCCGGCTTGCATGCCATTTGCTGCGCTCAACTAATTGCTTCCTAGCTTGATTTAAACGCAAAGATCCATTTAGAAAATAGAACCTGATAAGAAGCATACTCATCCTTCTTTTATTGTCTCTCTCTCGTCTCTCCACCTAAGAAATAGGCAGGTCCTTTAGAAAAGCGGAAAAAAAAGGCAGATTTCTTCAGAAAATCATTAAATATAATACGTAAAACAGTGAAATTACGTCAGAACATAGCATAAAGTAAGAGAAGAACAGGCGAAGTCCTAAGAGAGATTTTTATTCAGCAGCAATTAATATTATGTAAGAGATTCTGAAGAGCCACAAACAGTTCATGTTCTGCACTGACTTTGATTTCAATGCATCACTTAGCCATGCATATATTGACATTGCATCTCAAAATACCAGAGTAATCAAGAAATGCATAGATGAGACAATGATACCTTCCCAATCATATGAACCTCAAGGGACTTATTCTGTGGGGCCTCTTTTGTCAGCAAAACAAGGTCATTTTCTGCAAAGCTTTTTGATGATATAGAATCATTATCATCGTGGACAAAACGAACAAGATGAAAGTCATCAACCCTCTCAACTGATATAACAGATAGTTTGCCATAATACATATCCTCCCATGAAGACATCTCCAGAAAGGAACTATGCAACTGAGCTTTAAACTCCTCTAAAACTAATGGCCTAAAAATGTTAACATACTGTTCCGGTGATTCAAAGCACACCGGAATCTCCTTTAGCCTACTAACAGTCTGATTCTTTTCTTCACTTGCTGATGCTAATCCCACTATTTCAAAGTAATTTATTTCCAAAATGCGTCTATACCAGTCATCAAGCCTTGGAGGCTTGAACCTTTTAACTCCAGCTTCCAGCCTGTGTGAACTTCCAAATCTATTCGCAATAGGTGTGTTAAGTTGAATAACTTGCCTTTTTGGACCTGAAACACTTAACTTCGTGAGAAATAAGTGCTTCTGATTCATAGATTTATGCAAAGCCTCTGATTGATCATCCATGCCATCACATACAATCTGTTTTAACATTGAATTTCTAGTTTCAGAAACCATATCATGACAAGTTTTAGTCATACTTTTAGCACTGACAGACTCATCGCAAGAGTTCATCAAAACAAATTTAGATTGATGTGGGAAGGCATCATTTTCATCTACTTTGGACTTGACTTCTTTCTTCTTATCTTCACTTTCTGATTTGATAGAGGCAGGTGGCTTGCCTCTTAATTTATCAGAAGCCTGCTTCTGAGAAGTGAGACAATATTTACCTACTGCCTTTGTAGTGTCAATTAGTGAAGCACTTCCAGGAGACAATCTCTGGTTATCAAATTGACCGTGACCTGAATCACATTCAGGTAAAATGAGCTTAGCAGGCAAAATTAGTCTTTTGTTTTCATCATCTGAAATAACAACCACATCACTGGCATGCAACAAATCCTTTGTAATCTCAATGTTAGAAACTTTCTTCTTTGCATTGTCGATTGATAAAGCATTTCTAGGAGATATGCTCTGGTTTTCTAATTGACCGTTACCTGAATCATTATCGGGTATAATGAGATTAGCAGATGAATTTAATCTTTCTTCTTCATCGTCTGAAAGAACAACCACATCACTTTTGTCTCTTGTACCCAATACTGAACCCTGGAACTGCACCTTGGTGTCCTCTAAAGGGGCAGGTCGCACATCAGAAGATGAATACAATCTCACAGCAGATGAATCTTCTGACAATGAAGCTTTTTGTCCTAATAGAGCAACCTCACTACTACTACTAACTTTCTTAGACAATGAAACACAAAGGCGTGAAACTTGTTCCATCAACTGATCAACATTGACACTCTCTATATCAAGAAAGGAAAAAAGTGTTAAAAAAGCGTAGGCGCCAATTAATAGAAAGACGACCAACACGGAATTCCCACAGATACAAACTTATCATACACTTACCACAGGAAATAAGATTCTCAATAGCCGTAAAAACCAATGCAGAATTATTGGTGCAAGAGTCCTTGAGCAAACTCAGTAGAGAACATACAGATCGTTTCCAATAAACAACAACGACCTTAAGTGATGACTTTCCCCAATCTATCAAATCATGTAACCATAGGAAGTCCAATAAACTCCCACAATTCTTAGATTGTTTAGTGGAAGATGGATAAATTCTCTTGAAAACAAGAGGGATGACTTCAAGTATGCGGACACAAGTCATCTAAAACAAGGAAAATAAAAAGAAAATGACTAAATAAAATTTATACCGTTAATACACTAGTTTGAAGAAAATTCTGTCAATAAATATCTCTAAGAAAGCAGTCTGCATACTGTAATATATGGAAACACATGGAAGAGAGACCTGAGCAGAATAATTTATTAATAATAGCTGCTAAAATACCTGACAGAGACTGTAATCAACATATCCTTTCCCTTCTACCAAGCACTTTTGAATTGCAGGCCATGTGGTTTCTGACAGTAAGCAACGGAATTTCTCCTGTGATTTTAAGTCAACATTTGAGAGAGACTTGTCAACTTTAACAGGGGAAGAATCAAGGACTGGCTGCACCAGAAATCCACCTTGGGAAGAGTACTGTTTTATATTTGAATTTTCAGTAAAATCTGGATTAGAAAAATCCCCTTCTTTAATTAGTTTTTGGAGAATAAAGAAAAAATGCTGTAAGGTCTGAAACTTTGAAATAACAGAATCCAACTGAACCTGTAAAGAGCAAAGAAAAATTGTAAGAGCAGAACCAAAAAAAAAAAAAAAACACACACACACACACAGAGTGAAGTCGTTTTAAGCAAGTTCACTAATACATTAAGACAAAAAACTTCATGTTCAAATGCTTTTAGCAGGAGATTATGTCCCTTTCAACCCTAAACGACCCTGTCACAATATCAGCAGCTCTTTCAAACCAATTATGTAATAAAATGTAATAAAGACTGAAATGATAAGGGAAAAAAAATGGAAAGTTGACCAGAAACTGCAATAAATACTCAATTTCTGTTAGGATTATCCCTAACTTGATCTCTTAAATCAATGAGAGATTCAGAATTATAGAGAGGAAGAAAGAAGAGAGAGAGAGAAAATTCTATTCATTATCATTAGTGGTCCCCTCATTGCTAGGGACATTACATATAAAAGATGAGCTGTCACAAAATGCCAAAGAGCATGTGTGGCTCATTGTTTCTGCACTGCCAGCTCATAAAGCTGGACCACCAACCATAAAAATAACTAACTTCCCAAGCAGCATCCATGGTAAGTAAGTGTTGCCATTTGATGAGGACCAGAGGAATGAAGGTATCATTGATAATGGTGGTCCTGGTGTTCAAGATCTCTTCATGTAGGATCAACAACTCACAATTTACCAAAGGAGGCAAGGAAGATAATGGGGTCTAATTCTCTCCAAGCTTCTTCTTAAGGAGAGAGACATGGACGACGGGATGAATTCTGCAATCCCAAGGAAGTTGAAGCTTGTAAGCCACCCTTCCTATCTTGTCCAACTTGAAATGGCCCATAGTGTTTTAACCCAAGTGAAGTATGCTGTAGGGTTGAGCCTTCAAATAAACCTAGTATCCTATTAAAAGTTCTCTTTCAGTTCTACCCTTATCAGCATACTATTTCATTTTATTTTTAGAATGACATAGCTGCTCCTTCAAGGGGACAAACATGGCTTCTCTGGGCTGAAGGAAATCGTCTACAGCAGCTATTGATGCAGCTTCAGTAGGAAGGGCAGGTAGGGTAAGAGGATAACTGTAGTTAGCCTGGAGGGGCTCATCTTGATTGCATGTACTTAGCTAAACACAATTAGGTGGCACATTTTAGGTTTCTGAAAAGCCATGCACTTTAAATAAGCCTCAAGACATATGTTTAATCTTCAATCTACCAAATTGTGAACCTATCAACCACTACTTATATGGTGTCAAAACCAGCAAACTTTAGGAGTTGTTCAATAAAGTTCATAGAAATACCTTGGCATGCTTTATAAGGAACTAGAAAGAGTTGTAGGTGAGCCACATTTTCCCCTTTGCATCTTCTACAGGTGTCACAATGCATAACCAAATCAATTGCATTTCTTTGCATTCTAGATCAATAAAATCATTGTTGCAGCCTTGTAAGTGTTCCTCTAATATTAGCATGGCACCTCATTGGAGAATCATGACAGATTGATGCCTAAGAGTTGTAGCAAAACCAACATAAATCCACCTATTATATCTCAAAATGTCACTTTTCAATTGGTGGTTAGGGTAGGCAACAGAGTAATTGAGACAAAAGTAACAAGGTCTTGCCCAGATTGATCACCAAAATAGGCATGAAAGATCTCTTGCACCCAAGCGGGAGTAAAAAGAAAAATAGCCATGGAAAAAAAGACTAAGAGCTATCAAATTTCTTGAAGAGGGCATCAGCTACCTTATTCCATTCCTTCTATATTGAATGCTATAATCTAACCCAAAAAGCTTACTAATATGTAATTTTTGTAATCTCTACCCCAATAAATGTTTGATGCTATCATGATTTGTCTTGATGACAGTGAGTTTGCTCAAGGTAGTGCCTCCATTTGGAGACAGCTAGGACTACGGCCATCAGTTCTCTCTCACAAGCAGAAGTTTGCTGATTTGAAGAACTAAGTAGCTTAGAGATGTAAGCAATGGGCCTGCTGTCCTGAAGCGTGACTAAACCTATACTAGTGTTGCTGGCATCACTCTACGATGAAAAGCTTGTTGAAATTGGGAAGATAAGATGGAAGCTTGTGTCATGAGCTCCTTAAGTCTATCAAAGGCAATTCAAGCTATCAGTCCCCAAATAAACTTGTCTTACTTCAACGTATTAGTTAATGGTTTGCAAATGGATCCATATCTAGCGATGAACCTCCTATAGTAGCCAATTACCCCTAAAAATCCCCCAAGGCCCTTCAAAATCTTCGAGATAGGTAAACCATAGCTTCCACTTTTGAAGGATTTATAGCTACATCCTTAGCTTCAAATATGACAAGCCCCAAATAACTCACTTCCTCTTTGCCAAACTCACATTTGGACTATTTTCCAAATAACTGATGTGCTTGTAGACTCTCAAAAACTGTCTATAAGTGTGTCAAATGTTGCTCACGTGAGAAGCTATACACTAAGATGTCAAAAAAGACTAACAATAAATTTTCTTAATCAAGCCTGGAAGATGGAGTTCATGAGTTCTTAGAAGGTTGTAGAGGCATTCATTATCAAGAATCATGATGACCTAAACGAGTTCTAAAGGCAGCCTTTGGTATGTCTTCTACTTTCATACTGATCTAGTGGCAACCAAATCTCAAGTCAATCTCAAAAAAGTCAATGCATCTTGTAGCTCATCTAACAAATATCCAATGATTAGGATTGGAAATTTGTCTTTAAAGTCACCATATTAAGCTCCCTATAGTTTACACAAACTCATAGTATTTTTCTCAACTAATAGAACTTGTGAAGCATAGGGACTTGTACTTGGTTGAATGACATTGTTAGAAAGCATTTCTTGAACCAGTGTTCCTATTTCATTCTTTTGATGGTGGAAGTACCATAGGAGTGGTGTTCATAGTGGGAGCTTGAGTGATAAGAAATAACCTCGAACCTACCCCTTCCATCCACCTTGTACCATTCTATTTAAGGATTTGACACTCATCATTTTCAAATTTACCTACTCCACTAACCTTTGGAAGTTTCACTAGCTTGCCAATCTTGTGAATGCTAAGTTTATTAGCATCAAAATCAAAAGTGACAAGAGAATGCACTTTCATCTAGTCAACCCCTAAAATCATGTCATAGTCTCCCAACTCTAACATCCTCGCAAACTCAGATTTGTAGCTTTGCATAGACCACATACAGCCATTACATATTATCATATATTTTCCCACAGCTAGAACTTGCACGATAGACAACTTTAATGTCTTAGCTAACTTAGAATCAACAAAACCTAGGTACTCCTATTGTCTATAAGTATCAAAATAACCTTGATATTTAACTACCCTTTTAGCTTAACTATATTATTGCTAAGCCCTCCTACTGCAACCAAAGAAAGAGCAATATGCCAATTTCCTCAAATTCTTGCCGCTCACTATCCTCTAATGTAGTGTTAAATGAGCAAGGGGTTCCTTCGCATAGCTACCTGGGTGCAAAGGAGTATAGGCTACGGTCCCCACATCATGTACAAGTGTGGGTAAAGAAGATAGTCCCACCACATCGACGCCCCGCATGTGGTGCTAGTTAGGGAAGGGTTCTCACATCTGGATGGACGGGTGTGTGTAAAGAAGTTAGTCCATCAAAGCCGAGTAAGAGTGGGTAGTTGGAATATCAAGTCTTTAATGGGAAAATCAATGGAGTTGGTAGATACCATGAAGAAAAGAAGGATTGATATAGTATGCTTACAAGAGACTAGGTGGGCAGGATATAAGGCGAGAGAGATTAGCAATACAGGATATAAGTTGTGTATTGCGGAGGGGATAAAGGTAGGAATGGTGTAAGAATAATTGTAGAACCAAAGCTTAGAGACAGTGGTCGAATTTAAGAGATTCGATGATAGGATTATTTTACTCAGACTGGTGTTGGGAAATGAGATAATCACCATAGTATGTGCATATGCCCCACAAGTGGCTTTAGGTGGGGATGCTAAGGGCAAGTTTTGGGAGGATATGGATGTAGTTGTTCAAGAGACCCAAATGAGTAGGAGCATTTTATTGGAGGAGATCTTAATGGACATGTGGGTAGTCTCAGTTATAGCTATGATAGAGTACATAGAGGATATATGGGTATGCCAACAGAGTGAATCACATAGATGGCCATCAAACTTTGGCCATTATAACGCAATGATCACAACAAAATTTTTTATAACCAAAATATAAAGAAACTATTATTGACTTGCACAAAAAGTAAAATTTACTTGAAAATACAAGTTTAATATTGATAGTTGCCACGTGAAAGGACATGCAAGTGAAAAGACATTCCAGAAGAGACACGTGGGTCTGACACATCATTGTTCTATAGATGATAAGCGCCATGTCAGCATATATCAACGGTTGATTGGGTTACTTGGACGTTTTGATGACAAATGGCATATGCTGACATGACACTTATTCTCTGTAAAGCAATGATGTGTTAGATCTACATGTCGCTTCTGAAATGTTCCTTCGCCTACATGTCCTTCCATGCGGCAACTCCCGATATTAAATTTGTATTTCCCAGTAAATTTTACTTTCTATGCAAATCAATACTAGTTCGTGTATATTTTCATTACAAAAAATTTTATTGTGACTACACCGTTATAATGGTCAAAGTTTGATGACTATATGTGCAATTCACTCTATGGCAACAGGAGCGAAGAAGAAATTACAATTTTAGATTTTGCTTTGGCTCATGATCTAGTTTTAGCTAACACTTGCTTCAAGCAAAGGGATTCACACTTAGTTACCTTTAAGAGTGGGGTAACCAAAGTCAAATAGACTTTCTACATACTAAGAGAAGGAACAAGTCTATATGTAAGGACTGCAAGGCTACACCTAGATAAGCCCTAACTTCCCAACATAAGTTAGTGGTTTTGGATGTGAAGCAGACCATCATTGGAGCAAGCAAGACAAAGTGTAATAGAGCGCCAAGGATTAAGGTGGTCCCCAAAAGGTGCTAAGAAAATAATTTTTAAGGGGAAGCTTCGGGAAGGAGTTAGTGAGATTGAAGCTAATATAGACACCCTACGGAAGGGGACAGCTGATCGCATAAGGTAGCAAGTTAGGTGTTAAGGATCTCTAAAGGATTAGGACCCCATCCACAAGAATCATGGTGATTGAAAAAGGAGGTACAAAAGGCTATACAAGAAAAAAGATATTGGTATAGGAGACTAACCATAGCGGAAGATGAAGAAGCCTTTAAAAAATATAAGATGGCTAAGAAAGCGGCTAAGAAAGAGGTTAGCAAGACTTGAGGTAAATCTTTAGAAGATTTGTACCGAAAGCTAGGTACATGAGAAGGAGATAAGAATATATACAAATTGGCATGGCTAAGAGGGAAAAAGAGGGAGGACTTGAATGAAGTTAAGTGTATTAAAGACGAGTCTCAAAAAGCGTTGATAGGAGATAAGGAAATCAATGAGCGATGGAGAGGTTACTTTGACCATCTATTCAATGATGAACAGAAAGATGACTATCTAGATATTAATGCACCTGGGATAGATAATCTTAATTACATGCGTAGAATCAAGTCTAGTGAAGTTAAAGAGGCCTTAAAGAAGATGAAATCTAGGAAAGCGTGTGGCCCAGATGATATTCCAATTGAGGTGTGGAAGTGCCTTGGAGAAGAAGGATAATGTGGTTAACCAAGCTATTCAATTGCATCTATATGAAGGGAAAGATACCAAGTGATTACAAAAAGAGTATTCTAGTTCCAATATATAAGAATAAAGGAGATATACAGAATTGCACCAAGTATCACGGTATCAAACTAATGAGTCATATAATGAAGCTTTGGGAGAGGGTGATTGAGCACCAACTCAGGGGTATTACAAAGGTTTCTAAGAACCAATTTGGTTTTATGCTAGGTAGATCTATAACAAAAGCTATTTGTTTACTAAAGTGCTTGATGGAGAACTTTAGAGAAATGAAGAGACCTTCATTTGGTTTTCGTAGACCTAGAGGAGGCATATGATAGAGTACCAAGAAAAGTTCTTTGGTAGGCATTGGAGAGGAAAAGTATTCTTATTAAGTGTGTGTGTGTGTGTGTGTATATATATATATATATATATAATTAAGGACACGTATGAAAGAGTAATTACAAGTGTGCAAGTTAGGGGAGGAACAACATAGGAGTTTCCTACAACAGTGGGTTTACATCAGGGTTTGGTGTTAAAGTCCCTTTCTACTCACTTTGGTCATATAGATGAATTAACTAATAAGATCCAAGATGACATCCCATGGTGTATGTTACTTGCAGACAATATCATGTTAATTGACGAGATGAGAGAGGAAGTTAACCATAAGTTCGAAGGATGGAAAAATACCCTTGAGAGTAAAGGTTTCAAGTTAAGTATATGTATTGTAATTTTAGCCAAAATAGGAGGAATATAGGAGAAGTGAGGCTAGGGGATGTAACAATATTACAGCTCTAATAATGTCAAAAATGGCTTTAATTAATAATTATATTTTTAGTAATTTTATTTAGGAGATTTTATTTAATTAGGAAGTTTTATTTTATTTAGGAGTTATTTTCATATATTAGGATTTTTTAGTATTTATTTTCCTATTTAAACAATTCCTAATTATAAAGGAATTCATAGTTTCCTAGCTAGAAAATAATTTCTATTTTACTAAGCTTGTAAACTCTATTTAAAAAAGGCTGAATTTAATCAACAAAAGAAGCAAAAAGTTTAAAAGAATTTTAAAAGATCAGATTCTCTCTCTAACGAGTCGAGGGTACGAGCTCCCTTTGACAAGCTTGATTTATCACCGATGTCCCGATCCACAAATTGAGACCATAACAATTAGTATCAGAGACAAATACCATGGGCAAAATGGACAAGAGTGACGCGGTGAAAGCATTTTCCCAAGAGATGTAGGCTGTTATTGACGCCTGACTCTCCTTATTCGAATCAAGAATAACAAGATTCAACAACTTTTCTTGCCATTACAAGAACAATTGCAAGAGATTATTTCCAAACTGAACAAACCAGCAACCAAACGTGGAGAGGCCGCTGCTTAACCAGCTGGTGAAAGAAGGTGTCGCACACCAGCCACCAAGAGGAGGAGCCCCTTAAGTATGCAGCATGGTGCACCAAATTCCCAAGTTTGACTCTCCAACCTCAAAAGGGTCTAAGGATCT
>CANXYI010092911.1:0-12470 GCA_948208565.1 Hura crepitans
GCAAGGGTGATATAATTTAAATTAAGAATGACATATGCTTGAATGATAAGGGATTGATAAACATTATAATATACATAGACAACATATTATTAGGGCATAAATAAGATCTAAAATTCTGAACCTTTTTGGTACAGAAGATCAGAGATCCTAGTGTAGAGGCTAGGTGGCAACTCCTCTATCCATTCTTGTCCCCAGTAAAAATACATAATCTCTACAACAATAAGATATAAGACAAAGTAAAAAGAGAAGAGCCACTTATAAGGGTTTCCTTGAGTGTATACTAAAAAATTGATGATTCCTTTAAGAGACATGAAGTTTTTCTCCATTAAGCTTCCAAAATTCTGGCTTTCTTCAAAATTTCTAAGGTTGGCTATAGAGGTTTAGGGGGTTTAAGCTATTTGGTGATGATGAGAGTGGGAGGAGATACTACCTATTGTTTTTCTCTACTTCCCTTTCTAAGAAATGTCTAAAAGCTCCCTTTTTTTTTTCCTAGGTCAAATTTTGTAACTCCTTTTTAGAAAATGGTCTGTGGTTCTCACATGTCACTTTAGCCTTCTGGTAAGTAGTCTCAGGGTACCTTGGGTTCATCTAGTCCATACGAACTTTTGTGCATTAGTTTGCATAGACTAGCTTATAGGTCTATAGAGACTTGGTCCTCATTGAATAAAAGCCATACGGATGTAGACAACCTCTGTGTCAATTAGGTCCATACAAACTTGTTGTCCATGTGAATGTAGTCCAGGTGTTTATCATAGGATGTCCATTGGGTGTCTTCGTTACATGTTTTGAAAGTGGTTTAGGCTCTATCTTTGGGGTGTTCTATTTGGTTTATGGGTTTCCCCTCTATAAGCTTCATCATTAGAAACCCTATAAATTAGGAAGTGTCTCTAATTCCTGTGTTTACAGACACATAAGGTTATGTACACATGTTTTGTTTAACCATTACATGAGCAATTCAAGATATGTTTCATCAAAGTTCTATCTCATTATAGTCTTCATTTAATTATCATATCAAGCATCATTATAAGAAGTCTCTCATACATAATTATGTTTATACCTTGTCACACCTATTGCCACTTTACTACACTTTCAATGCACACAAGCACTCTAGTTATGTCAAATCCCTATTCCATATACAATTCCCTCACACATTTAAGTTCCTTAGGTATTGACCTTACCTTGGCTCATGTTTCCACATTATATAATCTTGATGTATGTCATTCAACCAATATGCCCTTGATGTATGTCATTCAACTAATAAGCCCAAATGCACACACATACCAATCCACATCAATTATTCATGCTACATATTCTCACCACTAAATAACCAATTAATTTTCACATTACATTCCATTAAACACACATGCACACATATGTACACCATGGCCATACCATTTGGCCATTGCACACTCACACATATACACCTCAATTCTCAATCCTTTCCTCATGCATTCATACTCATATGTATTCATTTATCTCGCATCTACAATTTCCACGCACAATCACACACTAACATATAAGTTATACCATTTCTATACATATACATATTTACTTAAAATGTATAAACACACCATATGTTATGCATTTTTCATTAGATTCCCATACAACAGACTTCAAAGCACTCTAATTATGCCTCTCAATCCTTGTCTTTCCTTTTTTCCAATAAATCTTTCTCTTTAGCTATAAACATAATAAAGTTTGGACTTAAAAAAATTATACAAATATCTAGACATATCCAAATTGAAACCTAGTTACATAGACATCATTTACACCATAAACACTACATAATAAAAATAAGAAACCTTGAAAAAAACCCACTTACACACAAAATGGTCAATATTCACTAAGTGTTGGAATATCGTTGAATAAGAATTTTTAGGCTTTTTCTCAGTAAAAAGGGGTTCACCATGAAAAACCACTTAGATTTAAAGGTTAATTAAAGAAAAATAGGAAATGGGAAGCTATGGCTATGGCATTAGCTTCTTAAATGAATTAAGGGGAGAAGGCAACTTCACACATGTGTCCATACACACACATGTCTTATATTTTATATTAAGAGGTTGGGTAACCCAAATCATGCCACATGGTGATCCCATAATTTAGATTAACCCTATTTATATTTTAAGCTTTGAAAATGCAAATTCAATGTTCAAGGCCTCTAAAATTATCTCTTTTAGTACAAAAATTATAGAAATTCTCAATTAAGGAACCCCTAAGATCTCAAGTCCAAAAGCTAAGGGAAACTCGAGTTGTTATTTGGTTATGTATTTAGGAAATTTAGATAAAATACTAATCGACCTTAGAAAATTTTGATCTCACCACCAATAGACTCATTAGAATTTTTGACCTTTAGATTATGCTAATTTTGGGTCTATCTGGGCACATCCTAACCATTTTCTAACTTGTTGCAAAATTAAATTACTATTCACTAATTCTCGACATGAAAAATTTATTAGTTTAATGGCTGGTGCTAATTATTTCATTTTCATGTTTATTTTGCCCTTCTCAATTTTATGACTAGTATTTTCCCCTCGACCACCTCAGTGTGTCCTAATTACTTGGAAGACACTATTCATGCCTCGGTAAGTACCATTCATGAAACCAAGATTCTCAGGCCTTAATTACATACATCAAAGCTTAAACCATGCACAAGACAATCTCATTATATAATTCATTTTTAAAGACATAATAAAATTTGCCAACGTGTCTACTATAAACAACCCATACATTTATACACAGTGTGTCTTGTAATGTTCATATACATAATATGCCATTTGTATTATCCTATTATTTCTACATATTTTATCTATACATGTTTTCTATTATTCTAGGTCATGTTTATGGTTACTATCTAGCAAGTTATTTTCTCATGTTTCATTACACTTTTATTCCCAAATTATACTCATACCAATTATGTATAAGGACATAAACATCATACCCATATATATATATATATAGACTCCACCACTTTATATTTTCATAGTCACATGATCATCATATTTGACATCATCATCTTATATGTGTATTAGTTTTATCAAAGCACTCTCATACTTAAATCTTTATGTCATTCTTTCATATTTTATAACCCTATAATTCTCATACATAACCATGCATGCACTACATATAACAACATTTACCTCTTTTATAGCATACATTAGTCATAAGAATTCCCCATGGCATAATATGCATTATCACCACTAAATAACCAATTAATTTTCATATTACATGCCATTAAACACAAATGCACACATATGTACACTATGGCCATACCATTTGGCCATTCCACACTCACACACATACACCTCAATTCTTAACCCTTTCCTCATGCATTCATACTCATATGCATTTATTAATCTCACACTTACAATTTCCACACATAATCACACACTAACATATAAGTTATACCATTTCTATACATATACATATTTACTTAAAATGTACAAACACACAACATGTTATGCATTTTTCATTAAATTCACATATAGCAAACTTCAAAGCACTCTAATAATGCCTCTTAATTCTTGTCTTTCCTTTCCTCCAATAAATTTTTCTCTTTAGCTACAAACATAATAAAGTTTGGACTTAGAAAAATAATACAAATATCTAGACATATCCAAATTGAAGCCTAGTTACATAGACATCATTTACACTATAAATACTACATAAAAAAATAAGAAACCTTAAAAAAAAACCACTTACACACAAAATGGTCACTATTCACTAAGTGTTGGAATCTCCCTAAATAAGAATTTCTAGGCTTTTTCTTAGTAAAAGGGGTCCACCTTGAAGAAACCACTTAAATTTAAGGGCTAATTGAAGAAAAATGGGAAGGGGGAAGCCGTGGCTATAGCATTAGCTTCTTAAGGGAATTAAGGGGAGAAGGTAACTTCACACATGTGTTTATACACACACATGTCCTATATTTTATATTAAGAGGTTGGGCAGCCCAGATCACACCACGTGGTGATCCGATGATTTAGATTAATCTTATTTATATTTTAAGCTTTGAAAATGCAAATTTAATGTTTAAGGCCTCTAAAATTATCTCTTTTAGTACCAAAAATTATAGAAATTCTCAATTAAGAGACTCCTAAGATCTCAAGTCCAAAAGCTAAGAGAAACTCGAGTTGTTATTTAGTTACATATTTAGGAAATTTAGATAAAATATTGATCGACCTTAGAAAATTATGATCTCACCACCAATTGATTGATTAGAATTTTTGACCTTTAGATCATGCTATTTTTGGGTCTATCTGGGCATATCCTAACCATTTTTTAACTTGTTACAAACTTAAATTACTATTCACTAATTGTTGACATGAAAAATTTATTAGTTTAATAGTAGGTGCTAATTATATCATTTTCATCTTTACTTTGCTCTTCTCAATTTTATGACTAGTATTTCCCCTTTAGCCACCTTAGCGTGTCCTAGTTACTTGGAAGACACTATTCATGGCTCGGTAAGTACCATTCATGAAGCCTAGATTCTTAAGCCTTACTGATATACATCAAGGCTTAAACTATGAATAACACAATGTCATTATTCAATTCATTTTTTAAGAGATAATAAATTTTGCCAACATGTCTACTGTAAATAACCCATACATTTATACACAATGTGTCTTGTAATGTTCATATGCATAATATACCATTTGCATTATCCTATCATTTCTACATATTTTATCTATACATGTTTTCCTTTGTTCTAGGTTATATTTATGGTTACAATCTAGCAAGTTATTTTCTCATGTTACATTATACTTTTATTCCCTAATTATACTCATACCAATTATGTATGAGGACATAAATGTCATGCCTATATATATATAGACTCCACAACTCTATATTTTCATAGTCACATAATTATCATATTTGACATCATTATCTTATATGTGTATTAGTTTTATCAAAGCATTCTCATACTCAAATCTTTATGTCATTCATTCATATTTTATAACCTTATAATTATCATACATACCCATGCATACACCACATACAACAACATTTACCTCTTCTATAGCATATATTAGTCACAAGAATTCCCCATGGCATAATACTTAAGCTTAAGGCATTTAAGTTATAAGATCATCTTATAAGTATAAATCATTATTGTATACTCAATTTCAAATTTTACACACACTATTAACAAGTTACCTTGCATGTTTTTCAAGTATTACCTCACACACACACATAACACATTTATTAGTAAATTAATATACTCCATGATTACATAGTCTTCCATATTTCAAGCTTAACTCAATATAACATAGCTCATTTTTTTTAAACATGTTACAAACCATTGCATTATCCCTATTAGCCCCCTGGCCAATGTCATTTCACCATCTAAACATTCATTAAACTTCACATGCATAAGTTATATGTTACTTCACTTATGACCTAACTAAAAAGCATATTTTAGGCACTTTTATATATCAATCCTTTATGTTTCTTTCCATATGTGTTCACATCCTTTCCTTTTTAAGGCTGGTCAAATTGAAACAACCAAATATTCAACTTAAATCTCAACTCTCGAGTCCCGAAGGATAAGCAGGAAATTAGTGGAATCCTAAGTTATTCCCATTCGATTAGCCTAGAAAAAGCAAGTTGGGCACCATAAGGTAGGAATCGCCACCTAACCAGAGTTAGAAAATACCTTATAGGGCTAAAACTAGAGCATTTTAAAGCCTTACTCTTATTTATACCTCAAGTTAATTTAGAATTTCAAATAAAATTTATAATTTTATCCTTTTTTTTCTCAAGTAGGTTTTAAAATTAAAATAAAACATATAATCATATAAAGAAATAATAGAATATACATATTTATAAAAACAAAGGGAATTAAAGAATATCATACATGAAATTAGGTAATTGATTATTTTCAGAGCTTTGGTTCTCGTATGTCAATTTTTAGAAAACATATTTTATTGCTATGACTTTTATTATGAAAAATCAAAACCTATTTTTTTTTAAAAAAAAGTCAATTAATTATGTATAAAATTATTTATTTATTTTTTTAGTAATGTATAAAAATTATTTTCTACTTATTACAACATTCATGAAATATATAGGGAAATAATCAAGATGAAAAATAAATTACATGGCAATTGCCTAAAATACATTCTAACCTAAAAGGAAATTAAAATTACAAGGTAATTACCTAAAATATATTGTAATCGAATAAAAATAAAATTTCATTGAAATTGCCTAAAATACAATCTAATTGAATAAAAATATAATAGGAATAAATAAAACAAAAGGAAAAAATTAAGAAGAAAATAAAGGTTAGACAAAATAAATGAATAGAAGGAAAATAATAAAATAATAATAAAATAAAAGGTGAAAATTAATAAAGGATTAACTTCACCAGATATTTGATAGGAGGAAAAAGATAGATTAAATAAAACCCCTAACAAATCTCGTACAACTTGTACCATAGCAAAAACACAATGTTAGTAAGAAACGAATGATGAAATTGATAGAAAGAATAAATAATAAAAAGGATATGAAATAAACAATTAAATAAGCAATAAAGGAAAAAAGGAACATGAATAATTGAATAACATATAAACAGAGAATGAATGATAATCGAATTAAAAAATAAAGAATAACATAATAATGAGTAAATAAAATATAGGTACTACATCTGACTAGTAGATGAGTACCTAACTAAAATAAGGCTGCCACATTTAACTAGTAAGTGGACAACAAATAAAATAAACAAAAGGATAGCATGCTTGACTAGTAGACATATACAAAAAGAAAGAAAAAATAAAGAAAAAGAAGTGGATTTGGTTAACCCACTATGTATAATTGCCTTTAGGAATTAACTCGAGAGAAATAGGCAAAAAGTTTTAAAAGAACATCTAAAGATCCGAAAAATAATGTTTAAAAAGTGCTATCACACTTTTAGGTTTGCACTTACTGAGAAAAGTTGACCCTTTGGATTGGCACGAAGTTTGACTTATATAGATGAAAATTAAAACTAAAAATGGCCATTTTGGCCATAGGAAAATGGGTGTTTTAAGGCCAAAATAGCCATTTCCCAAAGTGAAACGGTTGTTTTATGTGACCAATTTAGGAGTTCATGTGGAACTTTAATGTACGAAATAGTACCATTCTAGGAGTTGAAAATGGCCATTTTAGGTGCCAAAACAATGTTGTTTTGGCCCCTAAAATAGCTATTTTGTCCTAAAATTAGGAAAATTAAAACTTTAATTGTTAATTGATTTTTTCAAAAATTCCTCGTACCCCCCTTGGCATTTATGGTGTGTAAAGGGCTCAAGAATTTTCATATTTTAGGTCATACCATGAGCTTGTCGAGCTGGGTTAGAGTCCATAATCCAATGTTTACTATTTTTCTCAAGTTTCATAAAAATGACTTTAAATTTGGGATAACATTCTTATTTATCAAAATTTTTTTGTCTTTATTCTTCACTAGGCAATCCCGAACACAGAAACCCTAGAAACACAATGTCTACAGTTCCCCCAACATTAGAGAGGCAACTATAAAGTGTGTAAGGTGACCTCATGTTCAAAAAGATGCGTACTTTATTAGGTGACCATTTTTATAGATTACTTGATGTTGACTTAGGCATTACTGAAAGACATTACACCTAAAGTTATTATGATCCAGGTAGTGTTGGAGACATTACACCTAAAGTTGGTTTGCTTTAGACACTGCTTGAGATATTGCATCTAAAGTTGATTTTCCTATCGATAATGCTTGAAACATTGGATCTGAGGTCGATGTGATTCAAGCAGTGCTAGAGACATTACAAATAATGTTATTACTTTAGACAGTGATTGAGACATTGTATCTGAAGTTGATATGATTCAAGCAATGCTAGAGACATAACACCTGAGGTTAATTTTTCTTTAGATAGTGCTTTAGACATTGCATCCAAAGTTTGTTTACATTAGATAGTGCTTGAGACATTGTATCTGAGGTTGATGTGATTTAGGCAGTGATAGAGACATTACACCTAAAGTTGTTATGATTTAGACAGTGCTAGAGACATAACACTTGAAGTTGATATTGGTTTAGATAGGATGAGGCATTACATCTAACCTAGATAAATTTGTTTGGATGAATTTTTCCATTTTTTATTAACTGCATCATTGTCCTTGCCCCTTGTAACTGAGCAAATAGTGGGTGGACTTTTGTGGGTTTAACATTTGTGATGTTGCACATAGAATTCTTATAAGCATGGTGTTGTTACATGAAAAAATTTGCTTTCCCCCTATAAAATAGAGGTGAAATGTGTCAGTAACTATATTACAATCATAACTTTGATGATTACTATGTGTGATTGCTTTTTTTATCAATGCCATTATTGTATTTTGTCAATCATCGCATTTATTATTTCTATGTACATATATGCCTTTCTTATTTTATCAATATTACTATTACTACTACTACTACTACTACTACTACTACTACTACTACTACTACTACTACTACTACTACTACTACTACTACTACTACTACTACTATTATTGCAAAAATGTAAAGGCAATAACAAAATATGATAAAAAATCTATTAATTTCATAAAAAAAATTTAGAGTACAATGGTTTTTATCCTAAGCTAATATGTATAAATGTCAAAATAAGAAAGATAATCTATGGAGCTGGAGGGTGCCTCTAGGCTTAAAGCACCTGGATCTCTACCTCAATTGAATCCACCCTAGCAATCAACTTATGATGAGTGTCCTTAATCCTCATGCCTAGGTTTATGTGTATGAACTAGAGCTACTCTATAATCCATGTCTCTATGCCTTATAGCAAGGTCTTGTATGAGGGTGAGGGAGGTGCTGAAGAAGATAATTCCACCTTAATGGTCCACTATCACCGTGTAGGTAGGCTAGTGGGCGAGCCTTCACCTAGCAGCTTTGCTAAGTCTACTACAAAGTAGTTGTCTTTTGATCCCAAGCCTCCCAGCTACTCCTCTACCTGCTCATCAAGCTCTATAGCTGTAAGTAATTTATAGCCCTCTAGTGTCTGGAGATTGCTCTTCACAATCCTTATCATGATATAACTATTTATGTCCACCTAAACTGCTACTAGAGGGCTTCACCCAAGTGCTGCTTTAGAATGCCTAGCCTAAGTAGGATGGCTGTGATGACTCCACCCACTATAATGCCCTTACTTAGGGATTTACCAGCTCGATGAAGCTATTCTAGAATGGTCAATATGGGATTGAAATAAGTGCTATGCTCTATTGCCTAAAGTCTATAGAGCTTGATTCAGTTCCCTGATTAATACTGCTGATGCACCCAAGATAACTAACCATAGACAATCAATGGAGATAGTGGTGGACTAGGTCTAAGATGGATGATGCCTTGGTCTGACTAGCTTGATAAAGCATGCTACCCTAACTAAGGAACTCCTCATCGAGGGGCTCTAGGATCTCTATCACTCTATTGATTGGTAAACAAATGAGCTCTATAAATTGTAAAAATGATAGCTAATGTCATGTCTTGAGGGTGGCAAACTAAATCATTATAGTATCACTAGGGAATGTATGTCTAAACTAGAGTGTGCTCAAGAACTCTAGGGTGTTGGCAAGATATATAGCAGATCTCTAAAAGTAGAACTCTTGCCACCCCACCTGTGTGAGTAGCTGATCAACCTACTTTTGGATGCCAAGATCTCTTAAGGTGTGGGTGCAAAGGTAGCAGCTCTCAATTAGTGTGATGGTGAAGAGGCATTAGAATCACTCGGCTTCTTCATGACAAAGACAACTAGGTATGGCCATATACTTGAGCATAGGCTGATGACATGGATGGCTCTATAAGCATCTAATAGGTGTGGTGGATTATATATATATAAAAGGAGAGGTTTGGAGATATAGGTAAAAGGATGAGAATGTAAGAAAATGACAAAAAAGGAAAAAAATAACCATTAAATAATAACTAGACCAAAATGATCATTTTTGCCTAGGTAAAATAATTGTTTTGCCTAAGGGAAAACGATTGTTTTGGCACCTAGAAATGGCCATTTTGACAACAAAAGCAGCAATTTTAAGCATACTCAAAATGCTTATTTTTATATTAAAAATGGCCATTTCATTGCAAGAAATGGTTATCTTATTCAAAAATAGCCATTTTTTAGCTCTTATGCTATAAATGCATTCATGCATGCATAAATCCCTATGCCACTTGGGTTTTTTTGTGTTTTTTACATTAATGGGTGATAAATATCTTTAGAACCTCTAGAGGATTCTTGACTACCTTCACATGGGCAAATTCTACTTTGGGTCCATTTGGACTCAACTTGTCCTTTCTAAAGGCTACCACCTGCTATTAGGACCAACAGTTCCTCATTTTTTAATTTTCTCACCAAGAATTAAGCACCTTATCTAAAGAGTTTGCTGCAATCCTAGGCCTATAATATTCATCTAATATGCCACCTTGATATCCCAACTGCATTCCCCACTACCCGTATGAGATGGTCAATACACTCGAGATACTTCTTTCATTAATTACTAGTTTGGTGCAAATGAGAGAACCTATTTCTCTAAATTCACTACTGGCCTATGCTGAAGGCTACACAGACATCTTATCCCTTCGTGTAGGTGTATACTTATTCATTTTCTTTACCAAATATTTCACGATTACATCTAGCAGCCACTTTGGAGACTATCAGATGTTTAATATGATAAATGATTTGACTAATGGCTTGAACCCTTTCCCTCTGATCCTTGTAGAGACCATTATGGGATTAGACGTATTACAGTCAGGTGAAACTAATTTTTACCATGGAAGTTTGCTTTTGCTTTTGGTTTTTTTTAGGAATAGACTACCTACCAAGAGGTTTTTTACCCCATTCTTTAGTCTATCTTTTACTTAGGATTCCTCCTTAGGTTTTCATTCCTAATAGACCTTTTAAGAATAGATTGCCTTAATTGGCTTTTTCCCTATCCTTAGGTTGATTTTTACTTAGGATGCCTTTCCAGGTTTTCATTCCTAATAACTCTTTTTTAGGTTTAGTTGTAGGAAAAGTTTCGCTTCTTAAATGATCCTCCCCTTTATGTTCATGGGTCCTATAGTCTAAAGCATTTACTACCTTATGCCATTAAATGCTACTTTGTAAATGTTGAGCAGTGGGCCTTTTGGTTGAGTGACATAATTGATGGTAGCATAATTTTAGAAGCCTTTGGATTCCTTTATAATATATGTGATGTAGTGGTGTATTATGTAATAACCCCAAAAATCCTAACTCTCATGATTAATACTTCTCGGGATGAATAATGCTTCTCAAAACCTGAGCGGTACTAAGCATATTGACGAGGAATATTAATTATAAGAGAATTTTGGATAAAGTTCAAAACAAATCCAAAGTCGTTCAGATGGTGAAAAATGCTAATTAAGATTTTGCAATAGTGTCTTGTGAATAGTGCTGCAGGTAAAGCTGAACAGTAAAATAAATTAAAAATTGCTCAAAATAATTTGAAAATATAACAAGCTGATACTCAAATATTCCAAATAGTCCAATAGTTTTGGAATCAAAATTTTTCGAGTTTGGGCACTATTTTTACCTAATTTTTAAGAAATATAATGTATTTATTTTTTAGGTTCTTACCGTAATTTGGACTCAATATTTTGGGAGGATTTAAGGCTTGAATTAATTGAATTTTGGGGATAGAAATGGGGGAAAATCGACACTCCTATCGGTTATAATAATTTTTTAAAAAAAGGAAAAATTCAATTTTTAAAAAATTATAAATAGGAAAAAAAATGGAAATTCTTTCCATTTCCATTCCCTACCACACAAATTCCCCCCCTCCCCCTCCCCCCCCCCCCCCCTTTATTTCTCTTAAGTCTAAAATTCACTATCTCCTTTTGTCCCCTTTGATTTCTTCTTCCTCAACTGCACCCACTCTAAAAAATTATACCCGATTCGAAGAGTGTCCTAAGACGAATCCACGGAAACTAAAATCATCAGGAATGGCAAAGAAAATTGATGAAAAATCGAGAAGTTTCCTAAGGTGAATAGTAACCTCCTGACAATCGGGTATTTCTTTTTCTCTATTTTTATTTTTCACAGGTTCTTAGGGTGTTGTAGAGCTCATATCTAAGCTCAAAATATTTTTTTACTTTTCTATTATTTTATATTAATTTTTAAATTCTGTACTCTTTTGAATTCGTAGGTGAAACATTGACCCAAGCCTCTCGAAGTAAGAAGAAGGCCTAGGCTGACTTTCGGTGTCCCGTATAACCTTGATTGTTTTGTGTAATCACATTAATATGAAATAAATTGCATGTATATTATTATGTTCATTAATGTACATATTAGTAATAAATGCTAATAAATGAAATAATGCCTAATAAATGTTATGGATGGAAATATATGATTAATTAAATGATGTATGTATGAAATGTCAGTTGTTAATATAAGTATATAGGCATAAATCATGAATATGATGAAATAAGGCATAAAAAGCCTTATGTCGTTAATTGTCGTATGGAT
>CANXYI010093020.1:0-11652 GCA_948208565.1 Hura crepitans
ATCTATCAGAAGCACAAATAGTGAGCTTGTTTAGCATGTCTCTAACTGGGTAAGCCTTAGACTGCTACCACAACTTAGAAAAGAGGATTAAAATAAATTGGGAAGAGTTGGCTCTTGCATTTAGTAGGCAATACTCAAATAATGCAACCATCGAGGTAACCCTTAAAGACTTAGAACTAGTGCGCCAAAAATCAGATGCAACCTTTTCTGAATTTTTAGAATGATTAAGGGATAAGGTGCTCAAAATGAGAAATAAACCCAATGAAATTGATCGGATCAAAATGTTCATTAGGAATGCCAACAATCACATGAAAGCTGGACTTTCTACTAAAGGCATTACCATATAGGAACGCTCAAGGACATAACCATTGACATAGAAATGGCCTTTTAGAATAAAGTATTAAAAAATAATGGCAATAATAGCCCTGATCAAGTTGTGGATGTCAACACTCGGCGCTTCTCCAAATTGGGTAAACTTATGTCTTGGTGTTTGAACAAGCTCATAAAAGAAGGGAAGCTTTAACCCTTATCGTGCCAACCTCCGACGAGGCTATTTTCAGCTGGGCATAGGAATGACTTATACTGTGCCTATCTTAAAAAAATTGGGCATCTTACAGACAAGTGCAAGAACCTTCATCATGCCATCCAAAATCTTATTGACGCTAAGTAGATACCTGATCCAGAAGCTTAGAAGCTCCCTGCTTCCCTTTTTTTTTTAGTTGAGTTTAGTTTAGTCATAAGCTTTCGTAATCCTTTCAATTACTCTTTAAGAAGAAAATGAATTTGTTTTTAGTCATTTGTACAAATGCATGTTGACTTTAAGGGAAAAATCTTGGATCACATAATGTAACGCCCATAAGCCCAAGTTTTATGAACAGTACCTTCTAGGCCCGAATCGTGTTCCTTACAGTGCGGGGCACCTTTATGAGGCCAGAAAGGGATGTATTGGTCATAAAACTTTCTCGGGCCTGAAAATGGGTAAAATGAGTGAATTTAAAAATTTAGCAGAATCACTAAATCATTTCAAGTTAAGAACTAGTGAATGGGAAGATAAAATGAGTTTGTGTCGGGACAACCCTGGGATGTGCCAGACGGACTTAAAAATACCATATCCTGAATTTAAAAAATTCCAATGAATATGATGGAGAAGGAATTTTAATTTTCTTCGGTCGTTTGGTATTTTTTTGGAATATTTTATTCTAACGGGTAAATAGTATCAAAAAGTCAATAGTGGAATTTTAACTTGAAATTTTACGTGGGCCTTAGTGGCATTGATTGAGGATTTTTAAAACTAGAATGAGTATTTTTGGAGGTCTAGAGAATTTTTTATGAATTTCTAAAGTTTAAAAGGAAATCAGGAGAAAATGGATTGTTAGATCGTCGCGTGTCACGATCTGAGCCATTCACCTACCCCCTATATAAGGGCCCACATATGTGAGGGGGGTCATATGTGTGAACCAACTTCATCTTCCCCATTTTGTCTCTTTGGCCAATGCCATTTTTAAGGCTTTTCTCCTCCATTTTTCTTTTCTCTCTCCTCTCATACACACCCAAAAATCACAAATAAGATATGAATTAGACCCTCCATGATCTCTAGAGTCTAATCTAAGTAAGAGAAGTGAGGAATTTGGCCTAAAAAGGGAGAAATTCAATCTTGGTGAATAGTGCCTTTTTTAGTGTATGTGGTTTTAATTCAATTTTTATTTTTGTTTTTGATAACTTAGAGTATTCTAAGAAGAACCATGATTTTAGATTTTTAATTGGAGCTATGTAGAATTTTTGAGAATTTTCTAAGCTAAGATTATGTATGTTTAGGGTCAAAGGAGTCCATTGAAGGAGAAGCTCAAGTTAGGCCTCCAAGTGGTGGAGAAAAATGGTGCTTTCACACCCTAGGTATGTGAAATAGAGTTAAATTGAGTATGTCATATGTCTTGCCATAAAAATGTGCATGATTTGTGTATGGAAATACAAGTTTATGGTGTTAGGCGTAATATTAAGGTAAATTAATGATATAGCTATGTTAATGGGATCAAAATAATATGATATGCATGATAATTGGGGAAAGAAATTAGGTGTATATGTATGTCTATGGTGTGGCCAAACGGTATGTGTGGGATGGCATGCTATGTGTAGTTAGACATATGACATGTTAGGTGTGATAATGGCATGTAAATGGAGTGTATAAACCATGCTTGAAAGTGAATAATGGTACTAAATTATATGGCATGTAAACTTGATAAATAACGACCTAATTGAGCATATAATGTGTACATAAGTAATGACCAAGGATATGATGTTTATATGTGTGCCATTAGTGGCATGGTTATGATACATGTTTCATGAGATGTTATGTGAAAGATTGATGAAAGAATCATAGAGTTGGGGTTGGTATATGGGATGCTATGAAAGACACAAATTTGGAAATTTACCAAATAAATAGTAACGTGCCCATAAACTAATGAAATGAATAGTGATTTTGCGATGATAGGCTAAAAATGTCATTTTGTGTGAAATGTTGTATGTAATGTAATTCATTGGCATGATTGACATAAGAAATAGTAAAAATGATGGTAAATGTCCTAGTTAAGAAATGAATAGTAATTTGGCCCATCGGTTAGACACCCACTGAATGGGTTAACTGGTAACCTAGGGAATTAGTAGCTGCTAGGCAATTTGGTCCTCCTAGGGCCACTGTTGTCTATTAGATATGGTGGGTGCAGCCATTAAGGTTCTGATATGAATCCTGCACACTCGGGTATTAGGAGGTCCACCTGGGTTAATCTCTGCTACCCATTTGCTATTTGTGGATATTGGGAGGTCTCACGGGGTTGATCACTGTTATCCACTTGTGATGCTTTAGAGATATGACTTGGGGTATTGGAAGGTCCCACTGGGCCAATCCTTATTATCCTACTTGTAGATATTAAGAGGTCTATGGACTGATCCTTGCTATCTACCAGTCCGGTATTAGGTCTACGGACTAATCCTTGCTATCGGGCGAGGTAAGTGCAGCCACCGAGGTCTAAAATATAGGCCACTGCATAGGATAGATCCTGCTATCCGGTGTCTTAAAGTGTCATCTGTCTATTATGGGCCGAAACTATATTAAATTTAATCATGTACTTAATATATTAAATCTAACTTGATAATAAAATGGAAATGACTGAATAGGGTAAATGGCATTTAGTCTAATACATTGCATAACCATGTGGAATAATGTATCTATGCATGTGTGTACATGACTCATAGGTATGTTTGTATGTATGACATACTTCATGTTGGTGTTCTAATGCACAGGCAGTAGATCAGATAGTTGACCAGCTTTAGCCAAAGCTCATGTAGCTGACCCAAAGTCTTTTGGGGTATTCCTTTGTTGCTATTTTGGTTTTGTAGATAATGACTCATGTACAGTAGGTGTAGTTAGTAGTATGTATAAAGTATAAAAACTGAGATACTTAACTAAATGGCTATATAAACCTGGTTTTACGGAGGTATGTGTATGCCTAAGTTCATCTGTATGTGGGTCTGAGACCTTATGTATTGTTGTGTGTTGGTTGTTGATATTGTTTTGGGGGACAAAAAGGGCCAGGAGTTATGATTTGGGTTAGAAATATTTTAGAAGTGCTTTTCTTGCAAGAAAAATTTTTAGTTTTTCACCTGGGTAGCAGTTATGTTGCTCGATTTTTTGTAAATGTTTAACAGACATAATCTAGTGTTTTAACAGACTAAAATTGGCAGTAATGAAAGGACATGCACCATCACATAACTTTGGATGTCGACGCATATCAAAAATTGATTTCTTATCTATAGATATGATAAGTGCTTTAGTATAAGGTAGTGAGGAGGAAGTCGAGAGTCACACTTCGACTATAATAACACCCGAGGTTGCAAGAGTTAGGTCTACATCTATTAATACAGTAGGACATACACCATCCATAGGACAAGCTCTGCCAGTGTTCCTATAAGAGATGCTTCAGCTATTGAGGCAAGCTACTACTAATGCTCCTCCACCACTAGCACCATAACCTGAGGTACCTTTGGCCTTCCAAAAGACCTACTTAGAGAGGGTGATGAAGATAGGGGCGAAGGATTTTAAAGGAGAAGGCAAGACAGAGCTTGGGAAGGCAGAGTACTGGTTGGACCTCACTGAATCATAAAATAGATACGGCACACACTAGAAGAGAAGGTGATATGTGCCACCTCACTCTTATAAGAAGAGGCATATAAGTGGTGGGAGGACCTTATTAAGAACAAGTCAGAAGATCAAGTGACATGAGAGTTCTTCTTAGTTGAGTTCTATAAGAAATACATTACTAAAGACTATCTTAATGATAAGAGACAAAATTCATCGATCTCAAGCAAGACCAGATGACCATAGAGGAGTATGAGGAGTTTACTATGCTTAGTATATATGCTAAGGACACCATCACTATAGAGGCAAACAAGTGCAAGAGGTTTGAAAAGGGACTGCATGTTGGGATCAAGTCTTAGGTGGTACCGATGAAGATTAAAGATTTCTCCCAGCTAGTATCAGTATGCAGATCTATTGAGGGTGTATAGAAAGAGAAAAAGAAGTTCTACCATAAAAAGAGATATGATGGTTTGGAAACATCCAGTGCTACTCCACAGTCAGGGAAAAAGTACAAGAGCTTTCATTTTGGTTTTATCCAACAGTCTCAAAAGTAAGGCAGTCACAGAAATTGGCACAAAGAGGTAAAGGGAAGTCTAGACAACAACAATCTTAAGTTGCCAATGCACAAGTATCAGTGTGCAAAAGAAATCCAGTCCCTCAATGTTAGACTTGTTTCAAGTGGCACAAGGGAGAATGTTAGAAGAACAAGCCAAGTGTGTGCTTTAGTTGCGAACAATCGGGTCATATTTGCAAGGATTGTCCTAAAGGACATAGTGTGGGATAGAGATCAACATCTACACTTATAGAAGGCCAGAAGGGAAGTCGAGAAGAAAGAGCTAAAGGAACTCAAAGAGACAGATTAGAGTCCAAACATGAGCATAAAGCTTTTGCTTGACAATATGCCATTAGAGCTCATAAGGATGCTAATGATCCAGACATTATATCTTATACTTTTCTCCTCTTTGACTCTCATATTTTAGCATTAATTGATTCGGGGTTTACACATTCATATGTTTGCACATCATGGGGATGAGACTAGGGGTTAGTTTCAGAACCACTTGACTGAGAGATCTTGGTTAGTAACCCCATAAGCCAGCATGTGATAGTTGATTGAGTATATAGAGTGTGGCACCCTCTATCGGATTCTTGAAGTACCTGATAGGCAATGCACTTGCCGATAGGTCACCCATCTTAGGAATGCTCCAAGAGAAAACCCCTTCGTACTTATGGACTGTTCTAAAACTCTATCTGATATGGTGCAGATGTCTAGTCTTATCCTTATACATATTGATACATTGTCTGATATACTTAGACAAAGCATTTATAAACACTTTGAAGGTCATAGAAGAATTGGCAGCATAACAGCTACCCACATGACATACCAAAATTTTTTTTCAGCTATTAAAAACACTTCTATAGCCAACAATCCATTTAACCTCTATTTGGACCCTTCTGGTCCCCCAGTCAATCATCAACACACCTTATATAGGATAAAAAATACACATAGGGCCTCAGGCCCATAGATATCAAAATCACAAGCAACACCAAACAAACTGAACACTTGTTTATTTACAATATGATTTGCTTAAGTTTACAACATCAATAGTTTCTAAGCATGCTGGACATATAACCTATAGTTCTTACATGAGTGCTTACTATATACATCAAAACATATATAGAACTTAGACCCACACTGCATATACAACGAGGCTTGACTGCTACTTCGACTTACTTGTGCACCAAAATGCTGGTACACTGAGTATAAAACTCAGTGGTGAATTTAATATATTAAAAACATACCTTATGTAGGCACACAAATGCTTTAATATACTAATAACATAGGATTTAAGTGTATAGAAACAATTAAAAATTAATACTCATTTCATTTACATATATTCCATCAGCCAAATAATTACAGTTATGCCATAGTGATAATGACCAGAATGTGGCTCTACACCAGAGGCATATACCTTGTTAATTAATGAACTATATGTGATTATTTATGTTAACCTTATTAAAATATTCTTTTCTAAGTTTGATTTTACTCGGGGGATGGATGAGTTATATTGATGATAAGCAGTAGTTAATTATAACCCTAGGAACTTAACCTTTTAGACTGTAGAGGGATAGGAAGTGTCAGTTACGAGTGAGAAAAGCTTTTTGAATAATCTCATCTCAGCTGAAATGAAAAGAGAACTCATCTATAAAAGTTGAGAAGTTTATCTAATACATATTTTTGACATCAGAACTTTTACTCGTCATCTTGGACAAACTCTAATAATGGTTGGAATTCCAGATGTGTTTTAGGAACTTGTCAAGATTGCCTCCTTAAAAAAACTTAGTTTAGGAACTAAAGTGTATTCTAATATTTCTCCTGCACCTATGATTCCCTATAAAATGGCACCTACATAACTGTGAAGTTTAAAAGTGCAGTTGTAGGATATGGTAGATAAGGGTTTGTTAGACTCAGGGTATCACTTTAGGGAGCCCCATGTTATTCGTAAAGGGAAAAGATGGACTGTTATGGTTATATATTAAGTATAGATGACTGAACAAAGTAATTGTGAAACTAAACACCCTTTGTTGGGATTTTATAATCCCTGTGATTAGCTTGAGGTGCTAGTATATTTCTTCCTAACTGATATGATATTAGGACACTACCAGCCAAGGAGTAAGAAGGCTGACGTCCTTAAAACTATTTTCAAAATCTAACACAAGCATTATGAGTTTTATGATGTCATCTAGGCTCATTGATACCTCAGTAGTTTGTATGAACTCGATGAGTAGAGTGTTATAGGCCCTCAAAGAGAGACAATATGGGGTTTAGATAAACAAGGTTAATAAAGGAAAACCTAGCTATAAAAGACATATATTTTAAAGGATAGTGAAGAATACTAGTGTTATATAATTAGGAAGTGAAATACGAGGTATTTAAGACATTTAGTGAGATCGGCATAAGTGAATATAGCAAGAGAGATATAAGCACGTTGAGGTTATAGAGATGACTATCAAGATCCCTATAGATTAGGGCTACTTTCTTTATTTGATTGCACTCATTACCAGGCCTGGGCATTGTATTTGGCATAAGCTGTATATTGGCATTGATATTTTCGTAACATCTTTGACATAATGTTTTTCTATCATTGCATACACACTGCATAATCGAGCATAACACATTGATAGCCTAACTATGAAGGGAATTAACAAGAGTCAAATAATAAGAATAAATAGAGAAGAAATTAAGTAATAAGAAAAAGAGAAAAAGAGTTAATGTCACTAGAAATGGTAAGATAAGAAAAGACTAGGAAAGAGATGAAGTAGAAACACCTTACGGGGTAGCATAAAGATGAGTAGTAATTAAGTGGGGTAAGAAAAGAACATTGTGAAAGGTGAGATAATTCATCGTTTAAGCTCTAAGAGGGTAATTTTGCTAGATTTAAATAGAGTAAGGATAGATATTTGTACTACCATTGTGAGCTGTGAGCATCGGGCATAGATGACTCAACATAGTGGATATAAAGGAGGCATGTGAAACTTCTTATACTATACACCCAAGTAATATGAGGAAATACTCGGACTTGAAGCCACACTATTAGTGGTAGGTATAAAAAGAAGTATAACAGTGTTTATATGACTGAATGTCCAATCTATTAACAGGTAAGACATGAGTAGCAGATTCCTTCTAAATTGTTACATCTTATATCAATATCAGATGGAGGTGAGAAAAAGGCATAATGAGATTCATAGTGAGATTGCCTATGACTTAGAACAAATGGCATACTATTTTAATGGTTGTAAGTAAATCGACTTACATATAATATTCCACCCTCGGACAAATATACCATAAGAAAAGGGGTAAAGCCCAAGGGTTACATGAAAACCTAAAGAGCAACTGGAAGCTTGATGTTTGTATCTAATTATATCAAGTAATTATAGGGATGAAATTTCTTAAGAGGGGAAAAACTATAATGGTTGTATGTTGAGGCTCCTTAAATAGTACCCTGAGGGCCAAAAAGTGCACTTGAATGCTAAGCCACCTTCATGAGTCTTGAGGTGAGGCATACTGGCTAACAAACTTCAAAGGGCTTGAAAAGGGTGAAAAAGACCTAAATTAAAAATTTAGCAAAATCATTAAATTATTTTGGGCAGTAATCTAATGGGCCATAGGCTTAGATTGAGTTAGGCTGGGAATGACCCGGGATGAGCCTGGATGGATATGAAAATATTATACCCTAAAGGTTAAAAATTGTAATTAGGCCAATGGAGAAGGAATTTTAATTTTCCTAGGTTGTTTGAGGATTTCTCCCTCCTAAGCATGCCTACATAACCAAAATTCTTAATTAATAAAGTGTGCGATTTTGGTGATTTTTCTTGAGGTAGAAAATGTGAGGGACATCAAGAAATTCTCTAGCTTAAAGGGTGAGGGACAACCTTGCTTTGAGCAGTATGTGAATTAATGTATTAGAAGCATGCCTTAATAATTGAGAATTAGGTGACATGTGCAGTGGAATATTTAATTGTGAAATATTTTGTATGTGGAATTTTGATGTGTACTTTATTTTTGATTTGTGTATGAGAAAAGGAGACTTTCATTTTGTATGGCATGAGGGTGTTGATATGAGGTTATATTATGGGGGAACGAGAGCCTACGTGATGACTTGTGTATGGGTTTATAAAGAGACATGAATATATATTGTGTGGGTTGAATAGAAACTAAAAGGTGTGAGGTACAAACAATCTAGTGTTCTATGTTTTCATGTATGGGCAAAAAATGAATGTGGGCACTATGAAGGTTGAAGAATAATGCGTAGCTAAGAGATGAATTTTAGAGGGGACAACATACACATATAGGTGATATATATATAGCCGAAGCAATTAAGTGGTTGTGTGATGGCATGTAATGCATGATACGGGATAGATATACTTAGGTGCTTATGTTAGAATGACAATTTATGCTATATGGCTACGGTGATTCCATGAAAATATGTGTTTAACCATAAGATGAACATGACCGAGAGGTACCAAATGGTGCCTTAGCTTAGAGAGCATATGGTATGTGTGTGTATGTGTGGATTAGAATGTGATGTGATATAGGGAGAATGCTAAGAGTAAGTGTAACTATAAGAACACATGTTCAGTGAGAAACTTGAGGGAAAATGAGTGTTACTTGTATAGCAAAGGTATGATTGTATGTATGATCCATAGTCGAAACATGTAAGTGTAATGGTTTATAAGGCATGGTTCCCAAGTAGTTGCATGTAGTCATTGTGACACATCTTATTGGATTCTCGAAGAAACCTAATAAACAGTGCATTTCCCGCTGGGTCACCCATCCTAACTTTTCTCAACATTTTCATTCATTTAACTTTTACTTATTCCTGAATATTTAATTTTGTCTAACTCCAAATTCATTTTTGTTTAATCTTACACACTACATAAGATCATACCATATTATTTATGCCAATATTGGCCAATTTATAGGTTAGTTAGGTTTTTCCTAAAAATCTGACAACATAATGGCTGTCCGAGTCCCTATCCATAAATTTAACACCTGTCAAAACAATTCAATAGACACAAATCTCATCTCCTAGACCCTTCTGGTCCCTTATATATACGCTTAACATCAACCTATTTATCAGTACACAAGCCTCAGGCCATCATTAGGAAATCACAAATTAGAGCCTCAGGCTCATAAATCATCAACATAGATCAACAAAAGTCATACATTCTCAAAAGGATTGATAACTTGCTTATGACAACATATTTTGTACCTATATAATTACATTACATGTCCTTTATATACATAACACCCATTTTCCACCTAAGTACATAAAGTGCAAAACTACACAAAATTTATAGTTCCACCTTTATATGCTTATCCTTTGAACTAGACTATACATTTCATAAGGCTACGTCTCTATTCTGGGTACCAGCGCACCAAAATGGGTATGCTGAGTATATAATATACTCAATGGTCAACTCAAGCATTTAAATCATGTCAATTATTTCATTCATGCTTATATAAGGTTATTACAATCCATAATTTATTTTTTTGTGTCAAATGACCAAAATACCCTTTTTATCTGTGCATAACAGATTACCACTTATTTACTCCTTTAAAATCAAGTAAATTATCCAGTTAAGCCATTTCCCAATAATAATAGTCAAATAGTTGAATTATCATATCAGTAAAAGGTATACCTAAAAAAATTCTCAAAATACCCTTGATGGTATATACTGGTTATTCATTCAGTTAATCATGTCAAACTTTAGAAACTTTAATAATGTCTACCATAATCATTATTGTATGTTATTTATTTCATTAACTTGATAAGCCTGACTAGGTAGACGACACTTCAATACATTAGACCTAGAGGGAACTAAAAGGAGTGTAGTGATCCACATTTTAGACCTTGACTGGTGCACCGGCCTAATCAAGTTATAGCACCAAAAGTGAAAATAACAAGATATTATTTATCTAACAGACTAGTACAGTGGCCCTCCAAGACCTTGGCCACTATGCCGGAATGTTACAAACTGGTATGCCTAGTAGATTGGTCTATTTAACTGACTAGTGTAGTGGCCCTTTGGGACCTATGCCACTGCACTGGTAAAATGAGGTGAATGGGTTCGAAGATCAAGAATGTCACAGCCTAGGCTATTTAACCGACTAGTGCAGTGGCCTTCTAGGATCTATGCTGCTGCACTAGCAAAATGAGGTGAATGGCATCAAGTGTGCACAAGGACATGAGTGTCTATCTAATAGACTAGTACAATGGCCCAAAATAGACCTAGGCCGCTGTATCGGCCTTGCCTAAAAATCAGACAATGTAACAGTTGCTAAAATCCCTAAGTTGACCAATCAACCCATCTAGTGGGTGTCTAACTAATAAGCCATTAACTCAATTTCTATTGATTCCTTCATAAATTAACTTATAATATTTAAGAGTGAAAAATAGTCAGTTATGAATTTTATTGTACAGTTTAATTTTATCCCGGTCTAGCAAGGCCATAATTAGGCTGTACCAGGTAAATTCTCAATATTATCTCTAAGTACTATGATTGCCAATAATTAAGGTATATTATGCTTGATTTTATTCCATAATTATTTCTCATATAACTACCATTTTTTGTCCAGTGGTATTTTTAATTTAGGTAATGGTCAAACTGGACATTTATAGGTTATTTCATCAAATTTCAAAAGCCAATTTTGGGTTCAATTTTGAACATTTTTCAATGCAGTTTTCATCATTATTTTCATACATTCCATAGGCCTAAAGCCAATACATATTAGGCCATATAAAAGGCCAAACACTAGGCATTATTGCCATTATATTCAATCATAAGTAATAGCCCTCAAAGGCACATATTATAGGTATATTGTTTGATCACAAGTTATAGCCTTTAAAGGCACATTCCAAACCAATTTCAAGTTACCTTTTTGTCAAGTTCAAGTCTTATTCTAAGTCAATATTGAAGTTCATTTCCTAGAACTTTACTTGCCTTTTCAAAACACATAT
>CANXYI010093032.1:0-11558 GCA_948208565.1 Hura crepitans
ATGATGTAATTATGTTTGATTGTCCATAAAATTGTTAAGTGATCCTTTTAATAATGAGTTTTTTATTATTTTTTAGCATTTCTTTGAGTTTGGCTTCCATCTTCCCTTTTGTCCATTCTATATAAATGTTAGGAATGCTTATAGGTTTAGTCCGTCACAACTTTTTCTGAACGGTTAGAGGATTGTTGTTTGCTTTTTGTGTATGTGTAGGCAACACGACATTATTCCTAGTGTCGAACTCTTTAGTAGTTTTATTACCTATTCGGTTAGGAGTCAACTGGATTTGTGAATTTCACCGCTAGAACTAGTTAGTCCTTAATAGGAGTAAATAAATCAAATAAAGGGTTTGATCGACATTTTTTCCTTATGGGTAGAAAAGGGGGTTATTTAGGAGTTAAGCTCAAATGATCAACTGAATGTAACTTTCTCAAAGATATGTCATCTTCAATTCCTCACATTAGAGGTGATTTCCAGAAACTTCTTTCCAAGGCTAATAAGTCTTCTTTTTCCTTAGATTTACTCCTTTCTATTGTAAATGGTCCTAATAATCCCTCAGAGGGTGGGGTATTCTTTGTTTTGTTTTGTTGATGTGTTATATTGATATCCTCTTGTGACTAACCAATTTGTTTTGTGGTAGGTGATATTTCCTCTCTTCGACAAGCTACTCTTGAAGCGTAAAAGAAGGTTTTTGCAACAGAAGATGAAAGCCTCTACTTAAATGCTACCACTATTGCTCCCTTAAAAAACCTACAGTTGGCAGAGGATGAGGAAAGGGCCTTATTGAGCCCATCATCGACAAAAAATGTAAATATGTGCTTAGCAACAGCATAAATGATGAGGCTCTGATTAAAGGAATGTTGTAGGCTTCTAAGCACAGGCTACTATGCAGCATGTAACTATAGCTTCCCTGATTAATGTAGCCGCTCCCAATCTCCCTTTAGCTAAACAATCTCCATTCGGGTCCATGAACGGTGGTCCTTTCAACACTGATGCCCAACCTGGCGAGGATTTTCATAGAGAGGCTAGGTGATATAGCTTTATCACAAAATTTGAACATTGCTTGATATTTTATCCATAGCTTAGATTTTCCTGTAGACATCGATCAAACCAAGAAGATCCTTGACTTGAATATCATCACTAATCAGGCGAAAAGTTCTTTTTCCAAGTATGTGTGCATTTAATTTTAATTTGTTCAATTTTTTATTTGTGTTTATGTTGATGGCTTCTCATTCTATCTACTTATAGGGAATGCAACTGCTCCAAGTTCTAAAATCTTGTGCTTCCTAGTTTGAGTTTCAAACTGCACTTAAAAAAGGAAAGGTAGAGGAGATCGATTGTCTCCTAATTGCTGTGAAAGTTGAATCCGAGTAACTGCAAAATGAGTATGAGCAATTTAAGAAAGAAAAGGATAATCAAGACAGTTATATTTTTTGTCTCAATATCAAACTTAATAATGCCTAATTGGAGTTTACAGCTAAAAACTCCCAAGTTGCAAAGCTTCAGAAGTAGGTTGCGAAGCTCAAGGGCAACGAATAAACTTTGATCGCCCAGCATAATGAGGCATTAAAGGCCTTGAAAAAGGAAATAATCAAGGAGATTACAGGCTCCTTAGCAAACTTTCAAGTAAATTTAAAGTCAGAGCTTCAAAATTATTTCCCCAATAGGGATTTTTCATGGGTCTACAATATAGATAAAAATCTGATTGGGGGTCCTGACAAAAGGGGTGTTGCTGCTGAAGAGCCTAATCCTTCTTCTCCCAGAAAATGAAGTTGTTATTATTATTATTATTTATTTTTGTGTAAGAATTCTTACTATTGAATGAAAAAGAAAGTTTTTCTCATTCTTCATGCTTTTGTCATTATCATTATACTTGTTCCATTTGTGTTTTATTTTTTATTTATCACATGTTTTCGATTAGGCTTTAATGACTTATAATTCTTCTTACATTTATGTTTTATCTTTGTTTTTTTTCTTCTCATGAGGTGTATTTTCTTTCATGAGTCATTTAGGGCGATTATGCCTTTATAGTTTGCTTTAAGGCATATATGCCTTCATAATTTAGCTTAAGGCGTATTTGCCTTTATGATTTCGTATACTAAAAGCAAGAAAATTTACTGGAGTAAGAAGTGAACCATATTTTCTATTTAAAGTAGAGGGAATTCATCACATGAGGCTTGGTCAGGTTAATTTCTTGATAAAAGTTATTCATTACACAAAGTATTTTTTTTAGGCTTTTCATATTTCATGGCCTAGTAACTTTGCGTCATTGATTACCTTCAATCTATAAGCACCCAAGTTAAAAATTTTGTATATTTCATAAGGCCCTTCCTAGTTAGGCATAAGTTTACCAGTCCTTACATTTCCTGATCCGATCTCAGCTTTCCTTAAAACATGATCACCCATATCAAACTTTCTCACCTTTACCCTGGTGTCGTAATACCAAGAGACGCGTTGCTTACAAGCTACCATTTGTATCTATGCATGGTCTCTTTTTTCTTTAATCAAGTCAAGCTCATGTTTTCTTTTTGTTTCATTGTCTTTGTCATCAAATAATTCAACCCTGTAGGAGGGTAGGCCTATCTCCACTGGCAGGATGACTTTAAAGCCAAAGGTCAGGGAGTAGAGTGTCTCACTTGTGGCCGATTGAGGCATCATTTTATACGCCCATAATACACTATTAAGCTCTTTTGTCTAATTACCTTTTATTTTGCCGACGTGTTTTTTTAGTCCTTCTAGTGTGTTTTCGACACTTCCATCATCCCATTGGCTTAGAGATATGTAACCAAAATGAATCAAAGCTATATTTTTAGGCCTTATCAAAATTCTCTAATGAAAGAGCAGTCAAATTGCTATCATTGTCTGTTAAGAAAACTCTTGATAGTCTAAAATGGTAAACAATGTTTTTCCATATGAAGTCTCTCACCCTCATTAATGTTATAGTCACGTTCGACTCCGCTTTAATTCACCTGGTGAAATATTCCATAATGATTATTAGGAATTTTTGTTGTCTCTTGCCTAATAAAAAAGGATCTAAGATATCAATTCCCTATTAGTCAAAAGGCTAAGATACACCAATCGACTGCTGCTCGGCTCTAAGCTTTCTGATTATCCTACTATGTATCTGACATTAGATACATCTACACTATTTCTTTCACATCCTTCAACACTGTTAGCCAATAATACCCTACTTGAAATACTTTCCTACTCATAGCGCTACTTGCTTTATAGGCTCCATATATCCCTTCATGGATTTCCTTAAGGATATAGTTTCCTTCTGTAGGTGTTACACATTTTAGCCATGGTGGGTTGTAGATTTTTTGTATAGCTTTTCATCTATTATGGAATAGTTGAAGTACTTTCTTGCTTCATGCTTTACTTAAGGGAGTATGCCCAATCAAATATAGTTTATCAGTGGGCTCATCCATGTGTCACGTACACTTACCTGAATCACATTCGCCTTATCGAATGCCAAGATGCCACTTTCTTTGACCTTTGTCTGTATTTTTATGTAGTCATTAAAAGCGACTATTTTCACTAAAAGATCTGCACCACCATTATTTACGCATGGGATTCTTTTTATTCTCCATATGGTTCCATTATGTTCTAGCTCTTTTAACTTTTTTTTTTTTGCTTTCTCCAAGTACTTTTTTTATCGTCTCCTCCTTTACTTTGAAATTGCCTTAGATTTGGTTGGTCACTAGCTAAGAATAGCTTTTATGACTAAGGATTCTGGTCTAATTTGCTTGACCAGTCTTAGTCCAACAATTAGAGTCGTGTGTTTTACTACTTTATTAGATACTTTAAAGTTTATCCTTATTGCATACAATTCTGAGGCTCAAGGGACCTTGTATATATATCCATGCACCTACTCTTTGGTCATTTGAGGCTTCATCTACATACAATTCCCAAACACTACGATCCAATCGAGCTTTTTAGATCTTTATATTTTTTAGTGAATTTCATAACGAAATCTACAAGATTTTGTGGTGTCAAGGAAGGGCCTAACTCAAAGCACACATCATATAGTTAAAGCTTTATGGACCATTTGGCAATCTTTTTGTCGGCGTTTGGCTTGTGTGGTATGTTTTGATTGATGAATCTATTCTAATAACTAATTTATGTGACTAAAAGTAATGTTTCAACTTCTTAATACTTATTATCAATGCTATCAATAGTTGTTCTACTTGGCTTTTCCTCAATTTTGATCCCCTTAGGACTTGGCTAGCATAAAAAAAATGGGTCTTCATTCTCTACCTTTTTCTCTGACTAAGACTGATGGCATAGTTTCTCCTGTGGTAAAGAGGTATATGTACAAAGTTTCACCCCTAATCAGCCAGTTGAGGAGTAAGGGTTCCATGAGGAAAGCTTTAAGTTCTTCGAAGGCTTTTTGACAATCTCCATCTCATGAAAACTTGTCATCTTCCCTTAATTTCTTGAAAAATAGGAGGCATATTTGTGTCGAGCAAGAGATGAATCTCAAAGCTATTATTTTTCCATTCAATTTCTACACATCTTTCAAGCTGTTTGGTGGTTATATATCTAAAATGTCTTATATTTTTTTTGGGTTGGCTTCTATCCCCTTTGGAGATATTATGAAACCAAACAATTTTTTAGAGCACACACCGAACGTGCATTTCTCTGGGTTCAACTTCATTTAATACTTGTTCAAAGTGGCAAAAACTTTTGCTAGATCGCCTATATGCTCTTTGGTGCTCCTTCTTTTGATAATTGTGTCATTAACATACACCTCAACTGATCGGCCGATATCTTTCTGGAACATCTTATTGACCAACCTTTGATAGGTAACCTTTGCACTTTTAAGGCCAAATAACATTACCTTGTAGTAGAAGGTTCCTTCATGTGTGATGAAGCTCATCTTTTCTCAATTTTAATGGCACCCTAAATTGGCATCCAGAAAGGAATAGATTTTGTATCCCACTGTGGAATCTACAACTGATCGATACAGGGAAGAAGGTAGCTATATTTTGGGCATGCTTTATTTAGATATGTAAAGTCAATGCCCATACATATCTTTCCATTCTTCTTTTTACCAATACTATATTAGTAAGCCATTCAGGGAAACACTTTCTTGATGAATTCTACTATCAAAAGTTTTTGAGTTTCTTCTGTGATAGCTAATTGTCGGTTGAGCTATTGGGTTAACATTTAACTTGTGACATATAACTTTTGGGTATATTCCAAGGATGTCTTTTGATGACTAGGAAAAAGTGTATTTGTTAAGGATAAGTACCTTTATCACCTGTTCTTATACGGATTCAGGTAATTGGCTTTTGATCAATAATACTTGCCCAGTAGCTATCTCTACTTTCATTATCTCTCCTTATGGCTATGGTCTCGACATTTTGATTTTGATTCCTCTACTAGGTCAACTAAGGGTATTTCTTAGGCATCTCTTATTTGTGATGATGTAGGCTTCTCTAGTGGCCTTTTTGGTTTCCTTTAATTATCATGATACCTTTTGCAGTGGGAATTTTTATCATTAAGTATCGGATACTGGTTACTTTGTCTTTTTCAAATAACATTAGCCTCTCAAAGATAGCATTATAAGCAAAAGGTACATCAATTATCATGAAATTATATTTAAATACATGCGAGATCCATTTCTGATCCAACTCTACTTGTAAGTCCATTGATCTGATAACTGGAACAGAAGTGTTACTTATGTCGATTAGCTGTGCTCGTGTTCAGGTCAACTCCTTGATGGGAAGATTCATCCTCTTGTAAGCATCCAATGTCATTATATTGATAGCGCTTCTATTATTAACACATATTCTTTTCACCAAGAAATTGGAGATATATCTTTGCACCACTAGTGTGTCTTCATGTAGGATCTTTAAATTGTTTGCATCTTATGTTGAAAATTCTCACTAAAGGTGTTTCTTCATATTTGAATGAAAGGAATACCCTTTTACGTGTTTATCCTTTCGATAGGTTTTCCCCATATGGAGTTCCTCTAACAATCATGTTGATTACATCGGCTCTTTGCCAATTGGGTTTGAAATTTTTCAATTTCCTTATTTCCTCATCAGAGTCGAAGCTACTATCAGAGTTAGAAGAGGACTCCTGCTTCTTTTTACCAATAAATATTTTCAAGTATCCTTTCTTTATTAGCCATTCTATTTCATCCTTCAAGCATCTACATTTATCTATCATATATCCTACATCTTTGTAGGTTTTATAATATTTACACTTATCCTTCTTTCATATGTTCTTTGATCCATTTTATTTGGCAAATTTACTTTGTCGTGATTGCTCTTGATCCATATCAGGATTTTTGTAGGGTTTATTTTTAAAGGCATAAAGTTGTTTTATTGATTGGATAACTGTTCTCTTTCTTTGTCTTTCCTCCCAGGGGAGTTTCTCATAGGGGATTGATATCACCTGGAGCTTTTTCTTGTTGGACTCCTTCATGATTAGCCTTTAAATGGGAATTTTGCTCTATTCCCTACATGTAGTTCAAGGTTATAGCATCCATCGACTCTGCTTTCATCATTAAGGGCTATATATTGCTTAGCCCAATCCATTAATTTCGTAAAGTCTACGAGCTGATCGGTCATCAATTAGTTGTATAGCCACATATTTCTTACATTATTTATCATAGTGACTATTGCTACTTTACTATTCAAATTCTCAATGTTAAAGGCTACTTCTTGGAACCTTTCCACAAAGTCTTAAGGCTCTCATCGCGTCCCTGTATAACACCCTGCAAATCAGTTATAGTTTTCTTAGCTCTCATCTGAATAATGAACCTAGTTTTAAATAATTTAGCTAATTTTTTGAAAAAGGTAATGGATCTTGAAGGCAAGTCATGGAACCAATCAAAGGCATCATTTGTCAAAGTGGATGGGAATGCTTTATACACTAGGATGTCATCCAAGGTCTACATATATGTCAAAGTCCTGCACTCAAAGAAGTGTTTGTGTGGGTCCAATCGGCCTTCGTATTTTTTCATCTTCACTTCTTAAAAGTGTCGAGAGAAAGGGACTTCCTGTATCTCCTAGTGAAATGGTGATTCCATATTTCCATTGTAGTCAAGCTTCTTTGGATAACCTAGTTAGAATTTCTTAACTGCTTTGATGAATATATCATTAAATTCATCTTCTCTACCGATCGGGTTTTTCCTTTTCTGTTCTAACTTTTTCACTCAGCATTTCACTCTTTTTGAGCTTTTTGAATTTCCTCATTTTGGATTCGTTGTTGGTAAAGTTTGAGTGAGATTTAGATTGGGATTGACATTCCTTATCTTTCTTTGACTTGGAAGCTACTTCTTCCCTTTTTAGATATTAGCTCTTTGATAAGCTCTAAACATGTATTCCTTGAAGGTCTATAAGAGTTGTTGTAGAGCCTCTAAGGTGACAGGGGTTCCTATTCCTAGCGCATCTTTGTTTATTAGGCTTTGAGAAAGAACTTGCAATAGAGTTCATCATAGTGTCTCAGATGGTAATGTATCATCTGTCCTTAACTCTCAATGAAAGCACCAAATAATAGAGTCTATAATGGCCAATGTTGGATCTAGGCTCAAAACGACCTGCAAAGAAGCAAGAACTTGCCCCGAAGAGTTCTAGGACTAAGTCTTTGACGCTTAAGTCAGTGAGATAGTTAAGAAGGAGGATAACAAAACATAAAGAGATAGAGATATATACGTGTGTGAGAGAGAGAACTTGTAAGGGGTCACTCTTTTATATAGTTTCTATGGAATGCTTAACATACGTAGAAGTCTAAAGTTAGTTAACTTGAGTATGATGACTATGGTCCATGAATATTCTCATTGGTTGGGCTTGAGGGACACCCATTGAGCCCATAGGGAATAAAAGCAATATGGACATTATCAATTACTAAATAAAAATTGAAAAAAATTAATAACAATTTGAATTCTCTATTAGTTTTTAACGAAAAATTGACAGAGTGGTTTAATTGAAATCCTTCATAAATATTAAATATTCAATTATTAAATTTTAAACGATGGATTTCTAATTAAAAATTGACTTAAATATCAAATATGTTTTAAAAAGTTTTTCAAAAAAAAATTACCAATGAAATTATTGGGAATTGATAATTAAATACTTACCAATTAAAAAAATGATTAGGAATTAATTTGAGATAATACTAATAATAATAACTAGTAAAATTGTACGATTGTTATGCATATCTAATATTTTAAATTAAATTTAATATACATATACTTTTATAAAATGTGATTAATTAAATTTATTGTTATAATTATTTATTGCATTTTTGTATTATAAGTATAAAATTATCAAAAATAATAATTATTAATCAATTATAAATATTAATATCTTTTATTGATATTTTTTATCTATGTTAAATTTAATTTTACATATGACAGAAGTAATTTTTTATAAAATTTGAAATAAATAACTTGATGGTTATCAATCACTATGCGTTTAACATTTTTAATTATATATACTTAGATAAAATGTGAGTAATTAGTATTAACATATTTTTATGTAATTAATTTATTAAATGTAATAATATAATCAATTGTAAATTTTAAAAAAAATCTTAATGTCTTGTGTTGATATATTTTTAAATACTTTAAATTGAATGTTACTATGATAGAAGTAGTTCCTTTTTTACAATATTTTTCATAAACACTTCAACAATTTTGTTTAACTATTTATTCTTGATAAGTATTTTATTATCTCATTTAAAATATTCCTTGATACTAATTTTTAATACATGCATTATTTTCTAATTAGCAGAATACACAACTTCACTTGCATTGCATTTTATAATAAACTTGAAATTTAGATAAATACATATTTTGATTTTTTACCATAACTTTCTTCAATAATAATTAATTTCCAATACCTTATTTTTTATTTAGAAAAATTCAACGTTTGAGTTGCTTTTTGGAAAGAAAAATTTCAAACTATAAATAGCTTCTTTAAATTTTAATTATTTCTTACATATTTGATAAAAAAAAGTCATTATGGAACAATCTCTAATAATAGTGATAAGATTAATAATAATCAAGCTTATTGTGGAGATGACAACACTTAACGTCCTCTCAATAAAATATTTTTTACAAAAAAATGTGTTAAAAAGCTAAATAAATCAAAGTTTCACTATTTTAATATTGATTTAATTATTTATTTAATAAAAAATTTTACATATTTTTTATACATTTATTAAAATTAAAGCTAAAATTAATGTTATGAAATCTTTGTTAAAATTGTACTAAAATGATGATAATAAAAAAGAATTAAAAAAACTTCTTAATTAAAGTAACTTGATATATTTGTTCTATTTGCTAACGACAAAATAAAAAATAAGTTATAGTAATTTAAAAAAATAAATTTATAAAATAACATTTATATAAAGGTAATAATTTGATACGCGTGCGTTAACTGTATACACACGTATAGATCGTTGGATTAAAAGTTGAATGCTAATCGAACGATTTATATGCGTGCGCACAATGATGATGCGTACCGAAGTACCACTCCTTATATAAAGAATTTTAAATTTAAAATATAAATATAAATATTATATTAAACAAAATTTAATAATCTAAATATGTATATAATTTTTTTTTTGTAAAATATCTTACTAAAACTATTTTAAGAAAAAGTAATTGTGAATAAAAATAAGCATTAATTATTTAAATAAAACTAATTTTTTTAATTATGATGATATTTTAATGTAAAAATTTCACTATCAACATTGTATTTTTATAAACAGTAAAAATAATAATAATAATAATAATAATAATTTTAAAATAATAATATTATTATTATTACTAAAAGTAATAATAATAATAATAATAATAATTTCATCAACTGAAAACTGCAATTGTATCCGACGGAAAATTATACTTTGCAGGGAAACATAACGGGAAGAAAAAAAAAACATAAAATTAGGAAAATACCACAAAAAGACAGGCAAAACAGAAACAACCGTCAAATAAGGAAAATTACAATATAATATAATTATGTCCAAATGTTGCTTCAGATTCATCATTCTTCAGTTAAATCACACCGACCAACCAATTTCGTATTTGCATCTAAGCCCACAAATAATTATGCCAACTAATTCTTATCATTTGCCAAAACAATAAATAAAAACTGGCTGATCAGTATAAGTCAAATCATTTCTTAATTTTTAAGTTCATTCCTAACATGGGCACACATTTTGCTCCAATAAAATATCAACCTGTAATAAATATCACCAGACAGTTTTAGGTTATAACACGTGTTAAGCTGTTTTCTTTCTATTTTTGTCCTTTTATTTGGCTTTTTTATTTTATATTTTATTTCAAGTCTTAAAAAATATATTTAATTTATGTTAAATAAATTTTATTGATAGTATACAAAATTAATAACCCTGCACTTGCAATATAGAAAATTAATATTCATGCATGCATTCAACCTCAAAGTATGTGGCATTCAACCGGTTTAGCTAACCTCTTTAAAAGATCTCAATTTCAAACTTTTACTTCTCTTCTTCAAATTTAAAAGCATGACTAGGTGAATTAATCCTTAAATTTTTGTACAACTTATGTCAAATTTAGGCATTTATTCAATAGTTAGAGCTTCTCCTTATGTAAAAAAAAAAAAAAAAGCATATATTTGTTCAGTAGTCAAATGAATCTTTGATCATCTTGATCCAAGTCATCGAATAAGTGGAGCCTAAATTTCTCTCAATGCCATCGAATGAGAAAATCAAATTCATTATTTTCTCAATGGCAAAAAAGAAAAAAAAAATAGTCCTTTTAGTTTTTTACAGACTCTAGATTGCCTACGGAAAGAAGGACTTTGGCCTAAAGAAAAAGATGATCCTCGATTTGTGGACGAAAAACAAACATATAAAAATATCCAACACACTTGCTACTAATCCTAAGTCTATTTTCTACCAAAAAAACAAAGGCCATTTACAATGCGTCAACTTTTTGGCGTAAGCTATTCTAATATATACAGAACTCGCTACATATGACTTTTTGAAAGGATGTAAAGAGAACTCTATGACTCGCTTGCAAGTCCTCTATGTAAATCACTATTCAGCTCCAATTAGTTAAGGTAGAAGCCCTTTTATGACCTACAGGTTTCTCAAACACGTAAGTTTCAGGAACCTGAAAACTATTTTAAGCCCATCCTAAATAAGGCTCACTAAATATAAAAAGGCATCGTATCAGCCCTCAGGCGTTCCATTGGTGATTTAGAAATTGCGCATTGTCTCTAATGCCTAACAAGAGGAATCTCCAGTCCTCCACCTCTTGTACTGCGATAGCCAATGTTATCATAACCGGATCGGAAATCGGACCGGATAATCAATTAATTCGTGGTTCGATCGGTTCAACCGGTAAAATCAGATTGAACCGAATTTTTTATTTTTTAAATAAAATTATTTATAGAAAAATTTAATAATATAATATAGGCAATGCTATATTAAATAAAATGTATAAAAATAATAAAATGAGTAAATAATGAGTATATATAAAAATAAATTTAACAATAGTAATATAATAATTTATTATAAAATTGAGATATTAAAATTTATTTATATGATAAAATTTA
>CANXYI010093033.1:5000-15000 GCA_948208565.1 Hura crepitans
ATCTTTGGCATCGACAACTCACGATTCATAGCATTGACACCAACCCTGACGCGTTTGATTCAAGAAGGTTTCGCAGGGACATCCAATAAAGTACACGCCCGCTTGGTAAGGTACAGAGTGAGTTTCGTATTGATGACCCAGCCTAGTTGATAAAAGTGGAATCCATCTTTGCTGCTGCCGCTGACGCTACGACTGAGCCAGTTCGTTTGCTTGGAGGGAAGTTCTGATCCTTTGTTTGTTCGAAGAGACAATGAGGATGAATCCGAACGGTTGCTTTCTTACACATATGTACCCAAACGATAAAAGAATATTCCAAGAAAAAATGGTACAAGAAAAAAAGTAATTGAATGTGCTGATTCCGGATTTTGCGAATCTATTTCCAAAAAAGGAAGGGAAAAAGACAAGAGGTCTTCTCTTCGCATCAGAGAGTTGAGTTAGGCGGGCACAGTTGAGAATGGAACTAGTGGATATCAACAAAAAGGAGAAGCACCAAAAGGAGGCGTAGGTTTCGCATTGATGTGCTCGAGAAGTGCGGTAGGAGCAGTGCCCTTGTAGAGTTTCGACAGCACAGTTCCAGTGCCAGTCGAGTTGGTTAAGCTGGGTTACAGGTCTCATGCTTCGAGTTGAGGCAATCCAGAGACAAGAACGATTTGATTCCAGAGGTCATGCTTTGTTTTGTCTTTGCCAAGTTGAATAAAGCACGCAGGTTTTGGGTTTTTAGGTGAGTTCAGTGCATCCAATCCATTTTTAGCAGAATATATGCAAAATATATAGGGGTAAGACCCGGATTAGAGATTAGATAGAAGCATCCCCTTCTTTTTCCTTCCTTCGAGTAGGTCCGCTCACTGGAAAGTTAGGTCAACAGAAAAGTTCCATCCTGCAAGGAATATCGTAGAACAGCCGAAAAGCGATGACATTCCTTGTGGAAAGAGTCGACCTCTAGGGTATCGAGGAAGGTTGGAGAATATAGGTTACAGAGTTCATCAGTCCAAGTCTCAGAAGAGAGACTCCTGCGCCATCCAGTATGAACCAGTTTCAGAGCATACATCGTAGAAGAAGGAACTCCTTGCTTCTCAACTACCCTTCTCCGGTGGAGTGACCAGTTGAGTTTCGTGATCGACTTTCTTTATTTTGATCGGCTAAATCAGCCTATGGAATTCGTTGGGCGCGCTAGCTAGGTAGGTCTTTAGACGGGTGATAGTGATAGTCCGTGCCGGTTGGTATAGCCAATTCCAAGTCCGGCTTTTGGCCGGGTCCGTCTAGCACCATGGTTTTGTTCATCGAGCCAGTTTCGAAAGTTGTATTTGTGCAGAGGTTTGTTCGTCAAGTTAGCAAATCGAAGAGGGAGCAGCAGATAAAGCACTTTGGACAGCAAGCAGCTACTATTGGGATCCAATTCCGAGATCAATTCGACAATGAAACTCTTGCTATCATCAAAGTCTGATTCCAGCTATTAGCTAGAAATTCCCCTTTCTTTGGAACTCGATTTCGAACCTTTTTCAAGTCCTATGATAAAAATCCATCAATTCGCGCCAGGAACCATCATTTATTTCTGAAGCAAAAACGGCAGGAGCGAGGTCTCATGGGCAAAGCCCTATCTCCGCATAACCCCTGCGGATTCTTACTCGATCTTCCTAGAATCGCTTTTGCACCTATGCCTGCCCGATCAGTCTTCCTTGCCGGCGAAAATGATTAGTTGAAATTAGATCGACCCCGTGTCAGCCTTCAGCTCCTATCCCGTTGGGCGCTTCCCCGATTCTGAAATAATATTGTTTATTTTATTAAGATCAACTCGCTACGTCCCTACAGAACCTCGTCTCTGGGCAGCTGCCTTCTCCTTTCATCCGACGTCTTCTCACTTCGTCGAGCCTTTCTTATCGATGGATACCACCACCCCAATGATAGAAGGAGCAGATACAGATACGAGAAAGTAATAGCCCCTTCTTCTTCAATTGAAAACAAAAGAGCGTATTCTCAAACCTGACACCACAAAGGAAAGATAGTTGGCTAGGGCTTTACCCTTTTCTCTTATACGCTATTTGCGGTTATGATTTTCCTTGGGTCAATCTGAGTGAAGTGAGTCGACTTCTCCCCTTCTAGTATACTTTTTAGCGGTTGAAAAGAGAGCTTTCCTATTGATGAACTATCAAATGAGTAAGCTCCTGTAGTAGTCCCAGTAGCGCATAGTTCTATTATTTTAGTAGCAGATCCTTTCTATAGTGCCCCTCTTTCTTATTCAACGTAACCTACTTCGTCCATCTCCTTGAAAGCCTTTTTTGACACTCCTCTTATTCAATCCCTTACCTAGATAAAAGATACTAGGGCAACCACTGCTTAGATGGAAATAAATGATTTGCTCTTCTTTTAGTTGTTGCAGTTGATTTTGAAAGAGTAGTCTGATAAAGATTCAGGACGAGAAAGAAAGGATTGACCGCCTTCAAGTCTTGGGTGTACGAGCACTATAGAATAAGATAGACTTTCGGGTCCCGGAGGAATCCACAACAACCGGTCAAAGGAATTCTAACTGTGCTCTTTTCTTTCTTTTTTTCTATCCTCGAATAGGAGGGGGCTTATGGATCTCGATATGTTTGGCTAACTACGATGGAATAGAGCCATTCTAAGTAGAACCCCTTCTTACGATATGTCAGATAGAGCGGGATCAGTCACGTAATTGCCCCCAGCCCTTTCCTTTGACCCGGGACCTTAAGTCAGCACGAGAGCGTTAACATCAAGGACGGAAGGAAGGATTCCCATGATGCGTACAACTCCAATCGCGAAGCGAAGTCAAAAAAGGAACCTATGAAAGGAGAGAATGCGGGAGACAGAATGATGTCGGGCCAGCACAAGAGGTCAGACTAAACAACCCATTCGACGCGTCGGGGGTACTCGACCACCGGGAGATAGGGATTTAGTGACTTACCAACCAAGCGGACATTGAGGGCAAGACATACCATACAAATCACGGCTTCGGATGCTTCCCTACAAGCTGGCTATCTCTCCGTGCAAGAACTAGAAGGTCTCACAGGGATTGGGACAACTATCCAAACTCCAGCACTGACCTGGTGAGAAAGAAGACCGGATGAGCTGTCAAGCCTAGGTCAAAATTACTATATCCCTGTCCTCATACTATCAGATCTGATCAGTTAGTTGGAGTTTGAGGTCTTTGCCTTATCCCCCCTAAGCGGAAAAAAATCTCTTCTTGTTGACCTGGCTGTTCATCCACCTGCACAGGTCGAGTCCTATTATTGCAGCTGATTCGCCAGTCGACTCATCCACTTTTTGAGATCTTGGTGGGTAGTGAGCTATTGATGTGGATGGGCTTGATGAGGCTCTACGAGACCTTGCCTCCGCCCGGTACCCACAAAGCCTATGCTTCTGCTACTCATGTTCTACTACTTATGTTTGTTATGCCACTATTTTATGCTGCTACTAGAACCGCTATGGTGGTATTGTCGCTGGTGCTGGGTCCTGATCACGAAGTTTCAATCTGGATTAGTTGTTAAGCACCGACACATCGATTTCTCAATCCAAAATGGCTTTCCCCCACCTTTCCTTCCATTAAGGCTTTTAAGGGAAAAGATCTTGTATAACCAAGTCCCAACCAATTTGTTCGAATCTCCGAAATCTATGCATACCCTGTTCCCTCCATTTCCCCCGCTAACCGGTACTACATTCGCCAACCAATCCGGATAATGGATGTGGGTGATGAATTCCACTTCTATCTGTTTTTTCTTCATCTCTTCCTGTCCCTGCAGTGATATGGCAGGATGCATTTCTTTCAATTCCTGCTTTACCGCTTTTCTTTTGCCCCTCAAAAATGAGATAGCTGATCATCTTTTTTTTTAATATTCAAAGAAAAGGTATTCTCATCCAGACAAAATGGAAGATCCTCCTTTCATTTCCATGTGGGGAGGAGGCAGCTGTGCTGGCTGATTGGTCCTCATGTCGATTGGAAGAATGTGCAGGACGGTCTGCTGAAATGTAGGGCTCGGGGGGGACATATACTGACTCGGCAATACGGGAAGTGATGGTGTTAGTGGAGGCGAGAAGCATATATCTATTTATATATCTATTTCTATTTAGAGTACACATCTAACGGTTTGCTCGACTCACTTTAGTTGTCGTTTTGTCAAAGATCAGGTGGGTGGCGCATATCCCAAACCGAGCTGGCTAGTCAACACCAACAGGCTGGGGAAGACCTTGCCTTATCTCAGATTGCTACCCAACCCATGGCCCTGATAATGAATATTTAGCATTGTTCGACTGGATAGCGATATTCTCCATGTGTTGAGGGAAAGGCATCTTCACGAACGGGAGGTTCGGGATGGGGATAAAGCCGGCAGAATGAAATGTTGTGTTGGTTGCCTTAGGTGGTGGGATAAGAGATGGAGACTTTAAAAGGCTTATCCTTTCCGGATGGGGAAGAAAGACAGAGGGATAGACAAGGAAATCTTCTCCAACTTCTTGTCTACCCCTCCCCCCGGTATCCGCTGCCCAACCTTTATTGTTCGTTCGCTCCTGACCGGTGTCCCCTCCCGGATGGTCGAGTTCACAAATGACCTAGGTTGGCTTCAGTCAGACTGAGCCGGTGAGGGAAATCCCGGAAAAACGGTAAATCAAAGCCTAGGGTTCAAAGGCCTTGTCCTTCCTGCTAAAATAAACCTTCGGACGAGCCGCCTGAAACCTTATTCATTTCCGCCCTGAACTTCAAGCCCAGATTACTGCTGAGGTGGATAAGCTGATTGAGGCAGGCTTCATTGAAGAGGTTCAATACCCTATTTTATTTTCTGGCTAATATTGTCCCGGTGGGGAAGAAGAACAGCCAAATAAAAATATGTGTGGATTTTCGTGACCTAAACAAGGCATGTCCGAAGGATGAATTCCCTTTGCCGATCACTAAGCTCTCTCCTTTATGTTTATGGATGGGTCTTCATAACCAAATCAAGATGGATCCAAAAGAGGCCATTCACACCGCTTTCTGGACACCGAAAGGGCACTTTTGCTACAAAGTAATGCCGTTTGGATAAAAGAAGACTTATCAAAGGGCGATGACAGTGATTTTTGATGATTTGTTGCACCATTCCGTTGAGTGCTACGTCGATGATCTAGTGGTCAAGACACGTGATAGATAGGGCCGATCATCTTGCAGACCTCAAGGTCTTTTTTTTTTTGATCGAGGTTGATCCAGATAAAATCAAGGCTATACTTGAAATACCGCCACCGAAGAATCTGAAGGAGCTTAGGTCTCTTCAAGGGAAGCTGGCTTACATCCGAAGGTTTCTTTCTAACTTTTCGGGCCGCGTTTACAAAGTTGATGAAAAAGGATGCGGAGTTAAAGCTTCGTGCCAGAACGCTTTTTATAGTAGAAAGCGATATCTTTTGAGTCCTCCGGTTCTAACTGTACCCGTGCGAGGAAAGCCACTGATCCTGTACATCACAGCCCTGCCCGGTTCTCTGGGGGTACTGCTAGCACAAGTCAATGACGAAGGCGAGGGAAATGACTAGGGTCACCGGGCTAGGATATAGTCAGTGTGCCGCGACTGGCTTCTCTCTTTTGGCTGTCGATTGCATGCAGTTTGACCGTTCGTTCACCTTTTCGCTTTATTTGAATTCAGTTCTCAGATCAGATTAGATACTATGAACTCTTAGTCAGACTGTATAATAGGCATACGAGACCTAACTAAATGGATTGCTAGCAGTGAGAATACCCGATGCTCTTAAACCCGATTGAATCAGCTCTTGCGAGAATATCCCATGCTGTTAGATCAATGGGAGTAAAGTCCGCCTATCCATCAACATAAAGTCAAGACTCTGTCTCCTGTCAACTGCTCTTGCTTAGCGGGGAGGTAAATGAAAAGAATAGGAAAAAACTCATGGTCACAAGAGAAAGCTGTTCTTGTTCACGCCTCCGCTCTTCTCTTTTCTGGTATTGGTCCTTGAGTAAGAGCATTGGGATTAGGCCTAAGCGCTGCTATTTTAGCTGTTGGTGCTTTTCATAGCGTAGTAGAGTACATTTTTTGTAAAAAAGTTCTCTCCTTTTCGGCAATAAGTAGTAGACCTAATCTAGCTCATGAGCTCTCACTATCAAAGATTTTTTCTTCCGCTGCTTGGTGCAAATAAATTCGTGACATGGTAGCCAAAGCTAGCCTAATAGGAATTGTCATGATCTTCATATAAGAAAGCCTCTTGATGCGAGGGAACCTAAATTTAGCAAAATAAAAATAAGGGCTCCTCATTCCGACATGAGCCTAAGATATCTTAAGTGCTTTTGTTGGCCAAAGTAACAAAAAGGGTTTTCAAACAGAGTTGAGGATGTTTCATTTCAATAGCATACAAAACCTATTCTGGTGGATCGTAGTCCCTTATGCGGTGCGGAATTTCGCCAGTAGCCTGTACATCTAACTTAATCCAAGCTGGAATCGAGTCTTTGATAGGGGCTTTCGTAGCTTCACTCGTGAGACATGTGTAATACGAAGAGAACCCTGTAAAAAGATCTCCGAAAAAGCCTTCCGTTCCGAGTCATAACATCAGCATTGCAATTGTGTAATTTCCCAATAAAGGCTGCCCGCTCTCTATAAGGGATACTTTTGGCACTGCGAGTGAAACAAAAGTTATCATAACCACGATAAAATAGTATTAGGATCGACTTACTGAATTGCGTTAAGAAAGAAAATCCTTAAGTTAAGGAAAAAAAGAGGTCCTAGTTGAATTAGCTTTTCCAATCCTAGCATACTCAAGTCAGCATTCCCATTGCTCTATCTCCGATAGCATGCAGAATCTTACCTAGCCCCAATTGAACAAAACAAATCGATTTCCTGCTTCTGATTCACTTTCTCTGAGGGCATTTTAGGCATCTATCCCATTCGTACCATCTGCAGACTGCAGACGATTGTGGGCATCTTCCTAGCATTGTCGGAGAATCTTATTATAAAAGACCGTATTCAGCGGATGAAATGGCATCTTCGTATACTAGTCATAATGCTCTTGCTCCTGCTAATGGTTTCCTATTTGATTTCGTGATAAGATCAACAAACAAAGGATGGGGCTTCTTCCACCTTGAATCTGAAGTCAAGTCATCGGAGGGTTCAAATAGGTTCTTCAATGGCATTGTAAGGACGAAACCATCATGAAAGAAACGAAATCTGAAACTACTGATACAGGTCCATCGTCTTAGAAGGCAAGGATGAAAATCAAAGTAAAAATATCAAGATTCGGGCGATTACTCATTAGCTTCCGACTCGATCAGTTCGCTTATGCCTCGAGCAATTTGCTTTCGGTCGGGTAAAAGAACTCGTAAGGTACACTTCGCTAATAAGATCAATGTACTAAAAGTACTTTATTCCTGTGCTCTCTCCGCGAGTGGCATGTCAAAACTGAGGTTTTTCAGCACATCTCTTATCCTCACCTAGAGTGAAATAAAGTCAAACTCTTCGTAACTAAGAGTAACTAGTCTCCCTATCGCCAGCCAACAAGTTCTCGTCCGATTGCCCTAAGGCAAGTAACTTCAAACTGGGGAAGGGGAGGGGGTTTATGAACGTTACAGAGACACTGCACTAGATGCGCATGAGGGAATGAATTGAGACTACCACACACGAATCCTATTCAACTACTAGCTCCGTCCTTGGATAGAACGATGAAAGTTATCCCAGTAGTAATAGTAATATTAAAGATATCCCAGATCTGCTCTCATCCAGCAAGCTCTCTAAGACTAGTTAGCGCTAACCTCTCTACAGTAAACAAGTGAATTTGCCTTCTCAGATGCGCGTAATCGTCTTGATGTGGAGATTCGTCTTGGATTCCGCTTGAACTAATAGACAGATGGAATACTGAAGAAACTTTTTTAACTCTCCTTCGGGTTAAGGCTAAGGCACCTCTTCTCAATTCCAAAGGAAAGATTTGCAGTAGAGGAAGTCTTTGGGAAGTCAGGTTTGCTGCAGAGGAAAAGTATGAAGGCGTTGCTGCCCTTCCCCTTCTTTATTATTAATCTAGGTAAGGGAATTCATTCCTGATGTTTGAGAGGGGGGGGTCGGTCGGCCTAGTTCGGTTGAGCCGAAAGGCAGGGTAAGGAGCTAGTCACTGCTTGAGCTCTTTCGTTTTTGTCCCTGGGTTGGGAATGCCCTCTACTTTTTCTATAGGAGGTAAGATAGGCCACACGCCAATGGGTAGGAGTCATTGTTCTTCTGGTGAGTTTCGGTAGTTCTTCTTTTCCTTTCCTTGTATCGATCGGGAGGAATAGATGCAATCCGGGGCAAAAGGGCTTCACCCGCTCGGAAGATCGTTACCAAACGGATGGTCGGAATAACTGCTTAAGGCCGTTTACTGAAATCCGGATGTAAAATATAGCTTATGATGGGCAGCATGGTATAATGATCAGCGCCAGTAGACGCAGTCAGTTCTGGATGTCTTCAGTGTGGTACAGATGTCCGAAGTAGCTAACCCAAGGTCAAGCTAGTGGCTGGCATAAGCTGTTCCTCACTTTATTAAGTAAAATCGTCCGATTGAAGACCCAGATAGGGAAAATATATATATACTATAAACCAGATTGAAAGTGCCAAAAAGACCGGTTTGAATAAAGGGGTCTCACTTCTTCTGACTTGCTTTCCTTCTTGGCTAAAAGTAGGGGCGTAAGCCGAAAGGCTAGAGAAAAGAAAGGCCGACTCCTTTTGTTTGGGATTTCTTTCCTGTCTTTGAAAAAGAATTTATTGTAAATCCGTTCCTTCCCTTGAGGAGTTGGCGGGGCTACACTCTTACAGAATTAACGGATTTGAGACTTTCGGGGCCTTGGACTGCTTCTCTAAGACTGGATTTTTTTTAAGGAGCGGGGATAGGACGCAAGGGCCTTCCCTTGGAATTATGTTAAGTTGCCATGTAGGCAACTTCGAGCAGCTCCCGAAGATCAGAAATAGCCTTCACTGCCAACCAACCTTTACTCTTTCTTTCCTGCAATAGATGAGATTTCATTGGCATTGGCCTAGTTCCAATCCTTTTTAAAAAACCTTCTTTTTGTCCACCTTTTCCCTATGCTTTCCATTCCTAAATCCAATCTCAATCCTGACATTTGACCTCGTCCTACTAAAGGGCTATTTATATTCCGAGTTGGCCTGCACCGGGAATTCCTATCCGTTTCCCTACTGCTGCAGTCCCGCTCAAAGAAAAGAAGAGCTGTTTCAGCCAAAGCTTTAAGCCCAGTTTCGGTTGTACCACGTTTTGGTTGTTAGTTCAGGGAGCCTACCTCTTCCTACGTCGAGGCTACTTCGCTGCCCCGATATCCCCTTCTTTTGTGGTTGAGGTTGGGCAAGCCAGCTATCCTTGCTACCTGTATGATCAAGGTTGTAATCCCCAATCCATGAATGTGCTTTAATCCCCAGCTTGAGAGTCAACCTTTTGAATGAATGTCCGATGGACTTCTTTTTCTTTTATTGAAGAATAAAAGAGAGAAGGATCACCGACTCTTCCTGAAAGCTTTGCTTTTTCTCTTCAACCTTGCTTCCGTCCTTTCTTTTTACTTGAGCTTCCGTTAGCCGGTCTTTCATAAAGAAAGAGTTGCTTTTGAGCCCTGCTAACAGCTCTTTGTCCGATTCTATTCCTATTTCCTGCTCGATGAGGGTTAGAACTCAATCCGGGAATATAAATATCAAAGAGCTTCGCTCCTGTCTCGTGATTCACTGTGCATTTGTTCTGAAAACAGCGCACTCCGCCCGGGTAATACATCATGCCCGGCATTCGTAGATCATTCCTCCTTTGCTTTTGCTAAAGATGGCACTGAGTCAGTTCAGAGCTTATTCGAAACAGTAACAAGGCATTCGATAGCACTTGCCCAAGAGACCTGCTATGCGAAAAGACCTGGACTTGTACTGCTTACTTGCTTGCTCTTATCTTGCGAAGAATGCTTTCAGTCCAAATCCCTGTGTACTGAAAATGGCTTATTCTTGCAAAACCTATTCCGTCCATTTCGGGAAAAAAAAGTTAGCAAGTAATCCCTCTCACTAGTTCTCTTTCC
>CANXYI010093033.1:20000-85250 GCA_948208565.1 Hura crepitans
TCACAATCACTAAAGGGGCGGGATCAGCACGGGAAGCACATGCTTATCGGATAGGAGGACAGAAAGGGTTGGCGAGAGACTTGCCAATCTGCAGCAGTCTTATTATTAGCCCCGCCTCGGAAGGAGAATTTAGAAGATCATAGGTAAATCAGTCGGAGGTGAAGGGATTGATTTGATCGGAATTCTGTAACTATCGAGTTAGAGATCGGGTTGCAGGGCACGACATATATACCCGCAACTGTGGGTAAGGACGAAGGAAATATCACTTATGTATGGTCTTCCGGAGGAGAAGTCCTTGGTTGCTTTGGCTGTTCTTGTAGGTGCTTTGGTTCTTGCTGCCACTTTCACAGGTGCTACGGCAATGAGGGCGAGGAGGTTAGACTTTTAGAGATAAGCAGTTTGTTTGACAGTACCCCGCTGGATAAGGGAGGGGGAACCCCGGGCTTATGATTTGTTCTTATCAGATTCAATGGGGGATCGATAGATCCACTTTTGATAACATTGGAATTGCTCCTATTATGGAGATAGGAACTCCTCCTTTTGAGTTTAGTTTCCTCTCCTTGGTAAAATGGGCTTACATGCTTTTTTCCTTCCTCTTCCTAGCCGTATCGATAGAGTTCAACTCCCAGTCTCAGGTCAAATGCAGAAGAGACACTTCGTACCTCGGGTCGTATGGAAAGGAGTAAGCAACTTAAGACCGGAAGAGGTTGAGACCAGATAAGCCTTTTTCGGCAAGAACAGCATTTGAAATAGGAGCAGAGTCTGTCACGTGCAGCCTACTCTCTTCGCTCCCCTCCTCTTATCCTTCCTTTCTTTCATAAGGCAAGGCCTTTAGACTAGCCCTCTTCTGCAAAGAGATTCTATAGCACCGGAGTCGTTCAAAGAGCTAGCAATTCCTTCTTTCTATTCTGTTTTGTGCGTGTCTACTATTGATTCTATGCCATCAAACCATGCTAACAGCAGAAATGCAAGTACATACAACAGCGGTAATGCCGCATCATTGATAAAGAACCTTGCCTTCCCCAGCTTTGTCCCCTGCTTAAAGTTCATTGGCATATTCCCCTTCCCCTTCTATTCCCAAAAGCTGATTCAATAGGAGCGCATTCTTCCTTTATTGATTCAAAAAGCTTCTTTCTAACCGCCCCGCGACAATATTTGGACACTAAGGTTAGTTTCCATAGGGCGAAGCGGGACATGTGAGACCTCACGTCTAACCAGCGCCAGGTCGAACGAGCCCCCTAGTTCTTGTTTGAAGACCGGAACATTAGCAACATGGATTAGGATGACTCTTCGGAATACTAAGGCCCCGTAGGAATACTAGCAAATCCAATGTGACATGTATTATAGGGCAAGGGCTATCTTTACTCTTTAGCCTGAGAGGGAGAAGGCTTCCCGCGTAGGCAGATTAGCAATCCCTAGTCTTCCAAAACAAAAATAGTATTGGACTTTTCTTTCCTCCTCCTCGAGGATGATGGATCCGGGGATGGATGGAAAGAACTCAATTTTAAGCACTAAGATCGGAGGTCTCATAGATCTTATTCAGTGCCTTCTCACTTAATGCTAACCGAGCAATAGCGCTCATCAGGGTGGTTTGCTCGGGTTAGCCAAGAAAGCCTTAGCGCGCAAAGGCATAGAGCTCAAACACAGGCTTAGTAAGAGATTCAAAGAGTTCCGTTAGCGGTCATCGCTCCGGGGATTCGGCTTACTCACCATCTCCGTCCACCTTTTCGGCTTAGGTTACCCACTCAACAGACTCGGCTTAGGGCACCTGCCCTATGGTTTAATAAGAGCTTTTAAAAGGAGTTGGTCTTAAACACCGATAATAATTCATTCTAACTAGTAGCTACTCATTACACACAAGAAAGAGTGTAGGTTTCAGTTCAGTCTACGGTCTCCCCACCGAAGTCGGATATCAATAATCACTGACCCTGCCTTAGTAGAGTGAGGAGTGAACAGACTCAAATACAGTTGTCAGGGGGGGCTTCGGCTTATAAGGAATGAAAATGGGAATCTTCTTTAGCAGCCTGCTGTGAGAGCTTGACTGATGCCTTAACGCCCTTGCCTTTTTACTGATGTAAAGTAGGAAGGCCCACTTAGAGGTTTCCGAACGGTCACGCTTTACTGCCTTGTCTCATTGGTAAGGAGGCTATGAGCTAAGCTATACTTGTAATCAAAGGCCGACCCCTTTAAAAAGGGGAACCATCTAATGCTTTACTAGACTAGCTACTGTATGGCGCAAAAAAGAGCTCATTAGGATGGTGAATCCAAACGCTTGCGAGAGGAAGAGTTGGAATCCCATTCTAAACGTGGCTTCAAAGCTATTCTTTCTATAGCGCTTGCTTTTCTCGGGAATTGAGCTTAGCCCTTTAACCCAGCGCTTATCGAGGGAATTGTTTCTAAGCCGACAAAGGCACTTTTTCGCCTACCGACACCGCTCGCTAACCGGTTACTTTCTGTTTACCCTTCAATCGGCGGGCCTTGGCTTAGTTTTAGAGGTTAGTTACACATCTATCTCACTTGTTTGTAACTACCTCTGACATACGCTTTCTATTGATATTAACCCGAATCCGGGGAAGGATCCGTAGACAGCACTGTGGATGGAGTACCGGTAACTTAACTCTTTAATGAATGCAGGAAGGGAACAATTTGCAGTGGTGAAAGCCCCTACCTATGAAAGAAGCAAGGGGGACTGGTAATCCTACTCTCTGTCTTGCTACCTATGACTGCTTTGTCGACTCTGTTGACGGAGTACCGCTCACTGCACGGCTAAGGGAACTCTTTCTTGTATGCTAAGAGAAAGTCTTCGGTACAACTCTTCTTTTCTCCGTTCACTCCTCTCCTAACGCGGGCAAGGCAAGTAAATGATTGATGGCCGAATCGGTGGACTGCTCGGCTCCTGCTTCTTCTCTGTTTTCTGCGCGCTAGGCTTGAACCCTATTGTGGTTAAAGAAAAGAGGAAGTCCACGCCCATACTTAACTTTTAAACTCATAGCTTAAGCTCTCAGACTAGAGCTATTCTCACTAAACCGAATCTGTAAATCGAAGACCGCTAACGGAACTCTTTATTGATTGTGTTTACAGAGTAGCTTCTCCTTACAACTCTTCCTTTCCTCTTCTCGTGCCCTTTCCTAAGGGCCACGTCCTTCACTCTACTTCTATTCGAACTCTGACACTTTTTACCCTTACACTTCTCACTGTGAAACTTATATTTTACTCCTTCACTCCTGACATCCCCTAACTTTGACAAGGCAACAAACAAGTAAGCTCTTAGCGCTTCTTTGGCAAAGGCTACTCGCTCGCGTCGCGGTAGAGCTGTCTTTGCTAGCTTTATTGCTGGCTTTAAGCCTACCTCCTTGACTACATCCTGATAACCGCCTGCCGGCCCGCTCTGAAGTGCCTAGACGCGCCGCAGCCACTACTTTGACTCCTTTTATGCAATTATAAACTCCACGGAACTTTCTCGATGCCAACGCAACTTATCCTTTTGGAGCTGACGTAACAAACTACGCGAGCCTCCTAACGAAGCCAACATAAATCCTATCCGAATAAAAAAAATAAAAGGCAGTTTCATTATGGTGGTATACCAGCCGCCTGTTCTGGAACTTCCAGTTCCAATCGAAGCATATAGATCCGTAAATAGATTTGTATGTATAGCCACTTCAGTCGTGCTCGTCGTTTCTCGAAAGTATCTTTTTTCTGGGAACATGGTCAACCAAAAATTATTATGTTCGCGATTCTTCATCCACCGATGCAGAAAATGCTCCAGTTTTCCATTCTCATATGAGGCCGGAAAGTTTATTAGCAACAGGTCGGCACGAAGTGATTCATCATGCTCAAACATGAGCCGATCGTTCGTTAGGGACGGTTTATAGATCATCAAATTCCCACAAATGGAATGAGAAGTGGGTCCATGTAAATGATCGAGACCTCGCAAACAACAACGCTCCTTCCCCATATGGAGTTCGGAACCCAAAGGCAATCGTTGAGTGAACTGTATCTTCTTTGTGTTAGTTGACCTAAGCCGCACCATTACTGCTGGGGTGGGGCTCGGCCTCCGAACCGTACGTGAGACGAGTTTCTGCCTCATACAGCTCGGGCCGAAGACCGGGGGAAGTTTAGGAGAGATGGGGAGACCCAGCAGCTGCCGGTCGGGGCGGGGATAAGCTTGTGAAGAAGCAAGCTTATCCCCCCCAAAAAACCAATCCTATAGCGCTAGCGCTTCGCGTTCTTTCTATTCCATCCCATTTCATTCCGGGATAGGCGGCTAATACTAATCTAATAAGTGAAGTAGTCGTCGTCTGACCAATTGGCTCGGACACCAGACCGCTCGTGCCCGCCCATTCTGTCTCGCCCTAAATGGAATGGCTCTCTTAGTTAGGCTGCGCCCCGACCCGAGTCCCCACGTCCGCTCTTTCTCCGCCCGCAACCCAAGAAGTTGGCAAAGCCAACACAAGATTAGTTAGGGCCGTCCCCTTCATTCTATGCTGACCCCGGCCCGGGGCTGGCTTTTTGGGAAGTCCGTTCCCACCGCGCTCACGGCCCGGCTGGCCTGCCAGCGGTAGTGGGAATTCTCCCGTTCCCTGGTCAAAGACTTGGTTGGATGCGGGATCTACTCCACGAGGAGCGGTACGGACGTAGATGATATCATCACGACCTCTCTTTTCGTACCGCTAGGGATGCTTAACGCCACTTCGCCAACTGGCGTTACCTGCGCTTTCGTGTCTCTCAGTGTGGTCAGCACTGGGTGTTTCCGAGCAGCGAAGCTTACACCCATTCGCATTAGTTCATCCAAAATTCCTTACCCTTATGCACGAATTATTGAATAAGCCATCTTCCTATCAAGGTTAAGGAGTCAACTGAGCATCTCAGTGGCGGGATTGAATACCCGGATCGAATCAGAGTTCACGCCGCCCGCCCTGAACAAATAGGAGGCGTGGGCCACAGGTCGCACATAAGCCGCCGGGTCGCACGACAGAAGAACACCCAACATACAGATGCACACTCCTCCATGTGAAATATTCATCTTCATTGGAGCTTTTTGGTAGTAGTCGTGACCAACAGCCATCAGCTGTCGGCTCGTTGGTAAGGCGAGAACTTCAAGCCCGATTTCTGGTGGCACACCCCACACACAAGCACCGCCCGACGAAGGGGGGACGGGGAAAGCTACAGGCCCAAAACCTTCAACCCTTCTTTCTAAATGGAGGAAAGAAGAAAACCTCATCTTGTCATTTCGTCGTTGCTCATTCCCGTTAGGCCGAAGTGTTTGGCCTTTCCTTCTCCGCGCCCGCTCACGCTTCGCTGACCTATCGCGTGGTAAAGAGAAGAAAGTACGAAAGAATAGTAAACAGAGCACACCGCAGAAAGATTCTAAATATGAGAAGTCCCCCTTGGATTCGAGAAGAAGGAAATGAAGAAGGGGAACGAAACGAAATAAGGCGTTTCTAGCTCTAGTTTCGGGTGAGCTTCTCCCAATTATGTCTGGTAATAGAATAGGGCGGCTTGCTCTGACCAAGACTCCACTTTTTGCTCCGTCCATGGAGCGTATGAATTTCCTGGAATGTAGATAGACCAAAAGAGGGAATGAAGAGATAGGAATAGGAATTATAGTACCATTGGAAGAAGGGGCACCTATGGGAACATCTCTACTGACAAACCATTTCAATAGTACGGGTGCTGCCGTGCCACGAGGCACGACCATGGAAGTAATGAAAAAGAAAAAGTTATGTAGTTGGACCATCTGCTCTATCCGTTCGAGTTTCGCTTCTCTAGAGAAGGTGAGACGCTAAAAATGAAAGTGTTCGCAACGCATACCGAAAGGGTACCAATGAAGCCAACCATTAATGACTAGTTCGAACACCAGGAGCGGTCTGATCCCTTATTTGATCAGACAGACCGCTCTTAGAAAGATGAAAGATAAGCAAACTCTCATAGTTCGGAGCCCAGCTCTAACTACTACTTCTTCGTAAGTGAGGTGAGGTACTTCTTTCGGTTTGAATAGGGGTCGCCCTTTTTTGGTTGAAGCAGCCACGACTTTGGTCGTAGTCAGTTCAAACACATAAACCCAGTCCACTTGCAGCCATGTTGATCAAAATGACTAAGTTTCATGACTTGACCAGTCACTCGCCCTCGTATTAGAAGATCATTTCACCTTGGGGTCGACATTCCATTCCCCTTAGTCGTAGGTGCTCGTTCTATTTTGATTTGAATGGGCCGGGTCTCCCGAGGTACATATGGCCGGCCCTTCGGGTGTCTCGGTGATACAAACAAAGAAAAGACGAATTCCAATCACATCCTCTATCACTTAAAGCCAATCAGGAAATAGAATCGAATAATCTACCTTCTTTTTTCCTTCCCTCCCCCCGACAATAAAGCTGCACTTCCTGAGAAAGAAGTCGTCTTGGTATTGGATCCGCTCTTCTGTTAGCATGAAGATGAATTAGATTCTATTCATCTTCTTTATTCTTAAGAGAACCCCCCACCCGAACCATTCTTAAGACCACCAAGCCCTCTCGAATGAGTTCTACTATAGAAGCTTTCAACGTACACCCGGGGACAAATCTTTCACTCACTGAGACGTGAAAACCTGTGACTAGATCGTCCTGAAGACGGATGCGACGGGAAGAAGTGGCATTTGAAAGTGTTGCTGACTTAACATTTAGGTTTCGGCATAACAAAGCTTGCACTGTCTTTTCGCACTTAGGCGCACAGCGTGCCATTGGTAATGATTCTACTACGGTGCCACAAATTCGCAAGCTGATCCTAAGTAATCGTTGTTGTTCATTGGATTCCGGAGGAACTACTTCGTTAGGATTGGGGAATTGCTGCGATTCTTCCTGAATAGCCTGGATTCTCCCGTCGAGAGTCGCTTTGAAAGTCTTACCTAAACTCTTCCGACTGAATATGATAAAGCCTATAAAACAACGAGCTACTATCATTTCTTCATTATAGATTGAGATCTTCTTCGAACTTAATGCAAAAATAGATAGAATAGCAGCAAATAACATCTTTCTAGCCTGCATATTCGTGGAACTCAATCTCATTTAGAAAGCTTAGCTCTATCTTTCAGCAACTGAACGGGAAGTGGTTTAGGAAAGGAGACTTTAGAATCGGATGCGCTCGCCCAGCGAGAAAGGCCCTGACCCTGCCAACCAAGTCAAAATAAAAAAGAAAGAAGAGAACGAAAGGGGAAGAGAACTTCGTATTTTGGTAATTCTCTAGGAGTAATGTTTAACCTTGAATGCTATTAATAAATTCTACAGCAATAGTCCCTCGGACTCGGAAAGTAATAACGAAAATGGCTAACCCAATAGCAGATTCCGCAGCTGCCACCGTTGGAACCAATGAAGCAAATGATTGACCCATCATATCATCCGAAGAAACGGAAAATACCAAAAAGTTCAAATTCACAGCTAATAACATTGATTCAATTGGCATTGACATAATAGGAATATTTCGTCTATTAAGGAGGATTCCCCGAATACCTAAAATAGAGATGATCATAGAAAATGTGAAATATTTGATAGGATCCATTTCGGGAACGTGGAATGTAAGAGAAATTCAAATGTTATAACTCCAGTACGGGAAGCTTATTTGGACCATTTTATCTACTTTTTTTATGTTTTTCATCGAAAGTACATAATGGAAATGCGCAACTAGAGCAATGTCTAGTTACGCCAAAAGACCTTCAAATGTAAGGATCGATACGTGCGCGATTCCTTACCGTAGGTCTGCAAATCTTGTAATTTATCGTAGAGCGATTCGAGCGTAGGCTCCCCCGTAAGAGTGCGTGGGTTATCCAAGGCGCGTGCTCCACGCCCGATCCAATCCCCCCGTGAGTCTAAACGACTCATTTCCTGGATAATTTGTCGCTTGACCTCGAATAGGTCTTGCGCTTCCATTTTGGCCTGCGCCCTCTGGAAATCTGATATTTCCGAAAGAGGGGGGAATTTGGATAAGAGCCTACGCTCTATAGACTCTATGGAGTCTCCCCCTACCACATGGGGGACATACGCGTCGACTGCAGCCGGTGCTGGCGCCTGCGTCAGCGCCTCTTGAGCCGCCGTAGGTGCTTGTGGTAGGGGTTGTTCGATCTCAACATCACTCCCGAGAGAAGGTACAGAGAGTACCGATCCCGAAGGTAAGGGGGAGAGGTCGGAAGGGACCGATGGAAAGGACTCCCAAGGGGAGTTGTATTCCATAGGCCCAGGATTGGAGGGGCCTGCCTCATTTGCCTGCGCAGGCACGTTTTCGGGCCCCATGCACAATCTACAATCCCCCAAAAATCCTAAAAGTAAAACAAGAAAAAAAATGGGAACTTCAAAAGCAAGAAACCGACTACATAGAAGGTGGAATGATCTTACCAGTAGCATTGATTTTAGTTTAAGAAAAAAATGAAAAAAGAAATCAAAATCCATGGCGAATACAACACAGAAAAAATAGGCTATGGTGAAAATAGAAATAAGCAAAAAGATAACGGCAAAAATACCTAAAAAGACACTATTTTTTCTCAATTTTCGGAATAAGGTATATAACTTTCTAAAATAAGTGAATTTATCCAGTTGAGACATGATTCAAATAAATAAAATTAGAAAGATTCCCTCCAGACAGCTTAACTTCGAAAAGCCTGTAGGAGTAGTGAAGAAGAAAAATGTGCTTGGTTGTTGACCAAGGTAAAGCATGGGAGTCTTGGGCGTAAAAGTGCTTCTCTTATCTTACGATATTTCGAGTTGGATGAAAAGAGCAGAAGCCTCTCTTAAGTTTCGAAAGGCTTGACGCATGGAAAGGAGATCTTCCTTAGAAGGAGATGAGCTACCTAGATCTTTGTATGTATGGGTCTCGGTAATTTAAGAGACTAGATCAAATAGGGCAATTCGTAATGCTCTCTTCCTTCCTGTCCTAAATAAGGTCAGTCTCATCGGCTGGCATTCTTCTTAGTTCTGAGGTATCTAATGCTGTCTTTCCAGATTGATTCTTATATAAGAAGTATAAATAATTGTTGCTACTACGGTTAAGAAGACTCTTATTATGTATGGCATAATAAGCCAGGAACGAGACCTTCACCTAACCCTCAGAAGGTTGGCTCGTTGTTAACAAGCAAATGCGAAGGAAAAGGCTTAAATCTCACATTTCGATGTCACTGCTGAATGTGGTTGCTTGAAAGGAAAATTTCACATACGGAAGAGAGAAAGCAGTCTTAGCAAGAACCCTTTTTAGAGTTTGATCATAAACCCTAGCCGCTACGCTCCTTTCTTTCTTAGGACAAAGTCAAGGAACTGCTAGTCTTTAAGCTTGAAGGGCCTAGCTCCAATGATTTTGACTTCTTACTTCTTCTCACTCAACTTCCTTAGAGAACAGCGAGAACTCGAAACCGATAACAACCCTAATGGGTTCACCCATCAACAGCTAGAAAACAATTTTTTCAACAACGAAGTAGCAACTACCTTAAATCAGCTATTAATACGGTTAGCCCCTTCGGGAAGAACCCAGAGAAAATAGCTATACAACAAGAGACATTGTCCATACAAAGACTTGAGGTGACTAGCCTTAGCTAACAGCGGAGGTATTCTCTTTGCACTTGCTCCAGACTATCTTGCTTGGATCACCGCTACCTCACTCCCTATCCGATTCTTCTCCTCAGGATATTCTATCGGCTTATTCTCCGACAATAGATATTCGGAGTATCCCCCTCTTCCTTCTCTTATGAGTGGATATTTTTTACAAAGGAACTAGTCTTAGGACACTTGAAGAGGCAGAATAACAAGCAGAAGCAGGAGATACTATAGCATAGCTCCTTCCAATACTTAGCTACTTAACTACTTACCTCGGTAACTGCCTTCTTAGGACAATCACCTATCCGTTCTCTCTCTTTCTACTTGTTAAGATCTTCAGTTCCTAAATCCTTTAATAAAGAAAGGAAATACCGAAAGAGAACAAGGGAATACACACATTGGAGGTGGTCTTACGAGTAATGAGAAAGAATGAAAAAAGACCGATATCGCCCCCGCCCCAACTATATGTATATGTGCGCGTACTACTTCTATCTCAGGAGTTTCCTTTGAAGATAGGGCAATCTCTTTCTTCCTTCAGACCGTGACTGATTGTTTGTCTGCTAAGCTCGGTAGCTAGGACCCTTCCTTCTCCCCGAGTAAACTCGCCTTGCCATTCATAGTTTTGTCCCTGTGATCTCTACAGACTGGGAGAAAGAATACATGAGATGCAGCAAGCCATGACATAAGCCCCTTAGCTTCTGTTGAATGAATTCCTTCCCCTTCCATGCTCTTACCTGGAAACAGGGCTTTCAGAGCTTTCTTTCAAGCTTAATGGAGTAAGCTATGTCTCCCGTCCTTATCTTGGGACTGGCTAGCACTCCTTCCTTCAAAGCTGCTGTTCAATCCGTCCCTTAGCTTCTCTTTGTCTCTTTCTCTTCGTTCTCTTATATCCTGTTTTGGCTAAGACATGAGATCGGGTGATAACTAAAAAATGTTCTCGCACTCCTTGCTGCCTGAAACCGGCTTTCCATAGTAGCTTTAGAGTGCGAAGAAAGTAGGTTCATAATGAGAAAGGGATTTGCTCAGTTTCCATTGCGGGCGGGTCTACTGCTCTTACCGCCGATGCTGCGCCCTTAGCCCCCAAAGGGAGGTGGTAATAAACCTTCCGCTCAACAGCTATTCTGATTTCCGAAAAAGACTTTCTTATGAAAGAAAGAACTTCGAAACGATCATGCCAAAGGGAACAAATAAAGGCATCACATAAGGAATCGGACAACCTCCCTCTTAATTAACACTTTTTTTAGGTTTAAAAAGCCGGCCACCCCCTTCTGAATTTACCTACCCGATCCTACTAGGCTGACTAGCGCATTGCTCTTAGATTCGTAGCTTTCCCTCTAGTCTAGCTCATACCCAACTCTCATCCCCGGTTTACCCGCTCATAGTTCTTGCTCTATCCGCGCACTTCTTTCATCCGAGGGTAGAAGCCTTAGGGAGGAGTGGATTAACATTCCGACGCTTGAGGGACTGATTTAGGAGTCATTTCTTTCCATTGATCGGATAGGCGAGAGTTTCGCTCTTCTTTATGGAAGAGAGCGGCTTTCGGTTCCTCTTATTGGTATCGACCTACTTCGTTTAGTGCCGGATGGATTTCAGCAAATTGGTATGAGCATTTTGAAGCTATTTCATCTGGTTTTGGGGATTATAAAAACCGTTAAGGGAAAGCAGCTTCTCCAAGGTGCCTGTTTGAAGCAAATGGCTACTTCTCAACTAACTTGAAAAGTACCCTCACAGGTTTAGGAGCTTTTGATTAAGAGAGAGAGGGGCAGGAAAGACGGTAGAATATCCAAACCCGAATCAAAGACAGGCACTCGACTCTATATACAAGAAAATAGTGAACTAAGGGGATCACAACGGCGAAGGGGGCCAATCGAGGAGACTGGAGGAGCTGGATGCAGCGATTCGGAAGTAGCGAATCGTCTTCTTTGCAGTTTTTCAGGGGAGTGGCTATCAAGCCCAAAATTCCTTTATTCGGCTATTCAGATAATTTTGTATAGAAAGTTTACTTCTTTCTTCATTCAAGTAAGATAGTTGATCGAGAAAGGTCCTCTTCCACTGAGAAACTAAGGAGCGAAAGCGATGTGCTCCGATGAAAGCCTTGCGGGTCTAACGCGGCCCTTTACTCAATGAATAGGAAATATGACCACACACAATAAGAATCCCCGCGATCTGGGGCATGAAGCAGTTGGCTCTCCATGGGAATTCTCCATAGCATGACTAGTTAAAGCAATCAAATTGATTGAGACAAGCAAGCGGGTTCCCCATGACGAATCAATTGTGTCGGGCGAAAGGCCGGGGCAGGAATGCGGTAGGCAGTGGTCCTATGAATGGGTTGACTAAGATAATAGAAAGTCTACGGTTAGGTTAAACAATATCCAACAAAGACTGTAATTACATACATACATAACATAGTCATAGCGGAAACTATCAAAACGAGTAAGCTAGGTTGCCTATGCCAAAAGCCTCTCCAGACAACGAGAATGAGATGGAAGCGGACACACATCCCGTTAAAGGGTCCTCAATAAAGGATTCTCCCATAGTCTTGGGTCGTTTGTCTAGAAAGAACTTCATGAAAGAATGGACTGCTTGAGCATAGGGTGCTCATGAAGAAGGGATTACCCTCTAAGGCTTTACACTGTCCTAGTTTTTCTAATATGTTTTTAGAGATAGCATTGAATAATCTATCGATAGATATCTAACTCAGCCTGTCAGCTCCACCAGGATCCGCTGCAGTGCTTGAGTGCATTAGTATGGTATCAGTCGATTACCGGTTCTGTCTAACCTTTCCTTTTTTGCCAATGCCCGGGGAATTGGACAAATATAACTATAGGACCAATGTCCCCCCATATCAGAAGATGAGGAAAAGGAGCGTAGAAGACCAGGTAAAATAGGATATCATCGAAGAAGCTCATGAGGAAATGACGAAAGAGGGAATGTTTATACAATGATTGATAAGGGCTAAGAGATCACCTGCTGCGGTTAGAAGAGCTTATGCCTAAGACCAAAGAGCCATGCACCGGAAACGAGAGTTGTACGGATTCAGTTCCCTTTCTAGCTAGGCTATAATATTCCCCTGCTGGGTCAGATGTTTGACTTGATGACAAGGAATTCCCTATCTCCATATGATTAATACTCTATCTATAACCAATGTTACGATTGGGAAAAGGAAGCTGTGGTACTTATGACTTTACTGTTGATGAGGAAAACACAAGCATCGAATGCTAGTCTTTTGCCCCTGTTAGCACTTTCCTGAACCGTCAACTCAAACTGTAGCAGCGGGAATGTCTTCACCACTAGATATTGCATTAAGAGCTTCCACTTCTATTGCATCAACGGTGGTTTATTGAACACTATCCCGATTTCGAACAAAAGTCTTCCTCTACATTACTCTCACCAACCGCGGATGTGGGACGGGACTTGCTGCGGCAAGGAGAAGAGATGCAGCGAGCACTCTAACAGTCCCAGCTCCTTTTCCAACTTTAGCAAATGAACCCCGTTCAAGCACAACAGAAAAGATCACCGTTTACGCCGCAACATGTCCGATTGCGAGAGAAAAGGGATTAGACAAAAACCCGGCTATGCGAAATGGACAAAAAGGGGCCAGTCATCCCCTAACCGGGTATGAAATCCTCCCTTACGCCCTAAACAAACTGCGGTAAGAAGACTAGCTTTCCGTCCCGCCATTTCTGAAAGTATAGTAAAGGGACGACCGATTCTTGATAGCACTAGTCTCGTTGAAAGAGAGTTCCTCATCGGAATTAGCTAACAACTTTTTCTTGATCGGAAAAAAGAAGTTGTTTTCACTCCGATAAGAGGAAGAGAGTGAATCTATATTATTAATAAGAGATCTTGTACGGCTATCTAATCCATCCCAGCCAGCAGTACTTGCTGATCGATAAGACGTATCCCAAAGGAGTTTATTCCTTCCACCCGCCCTCTTATGTCTATCCGAACACGGCACTGTAGCTCCCGTTCATTGCCCTTTGCAATTAATTCCTCGCCCAGGGGGAACCCGAGACCACATATATCGCCGATAAAGAAGCCTATTGACAACAATTGGCTCGTGCAACCGCCTCGGAAAGGCCAGATAAAAGAGAAGACACTGCTGCTGCTGGGTTAGACTGCTTTCGTAGAATGATGAGCTTTATCTCACTGTCTTCGGACTCGACTAATACTTCTTTCAATTGCTTACCCAGCTTCGGGCAGATCATCCTCGGGAAGGAGAAGTGGAGCTAGACCAGTAGAAAGGAGAGGTTTGAAGACGCTCGCCCTACTAATAGTTGCCTGTGAGAGGATGGATCGACGAAAGGGCGTAGTAGATGGAGGAATGAAAAACTTACTTCTGGTGCTGGCGGGTGGCCCTATCGGGGGAATCGGCATCCAAGTAGGGGCATGGTCCAGGTGGGCTGTCAGTAGGAGATCCTTTTTTTCCATTCTTCAACTGTAGGTTCTGAGGCGGCTTCTTATTTACCTGCAGCTGGCAGAAGCGTGGGTAGTAGTCATTTTGCCCCTCGTCCGGGTGAGAAATGAAGGAGGAAGGAAGCCCGGGTGAAAGCGTTGACTCCGCCAAGGATCTCTCCAGAAGTTCCTTATGGCACTCGAGAATGAAAAGGTCGACCAAAACGCGATGCAACTGAGGATATGTATATACCACCAATCTCATTTGAGTTTGTTCGGCAACTGTTGGGATCCTTTCGAAGGCTCTTTCTCAACTTTCTATCCTTTTTTTTACTCTATGAGAACTCAAAGGAAGTCCTTTTGGTGGGAGACCCGTTTCCGGGATCAGCAGGAGGGGGAATGATTAGTTTACCCAGATAGAGGGGAATTTGGATGGTTCCGCTATCGGGTTTTCCTTATAGCTCTGGAGTCTGCAGAACCAGGGATTGATATTCACACGGGTTTCCCCTCTTGAACTTGAATTTGATCCTGGAGGTTGAAGAGGCAAAAGAGAGCCATTTCCAACACAGATTTTATCATTGCCATGATAAGGAGAAGAAGATAGAAGATGATTACCCGGATTGGACGTCATGTGTGCCGAGGCACCTGTGTCAGGATACCGGGTAGAATCATCAAGTTGGAGGGCAGCAAGGGATTTCTTTTTATAATGATAGAATACTCGCTCGTTTAATAGAGCACTATCGTAACATTTATGATTCATCATCATTTCAATTTATCCAATTTCTGGATACATCATCATTGCACTCTCCTCCTAGTACTCTGGCTTTTTCTTATTTATTTCGTCCGGGTGAGTCATCACGCTTGTTTTTTGAATTTTTCAAGTTGCCTGAATCCTTTGATAGACTGATTTTATTAAGAGATTCTATTGGTTTTTCACCATATAATTGCTGCAGACCTCTTCCTGAGGATGCATTGATACCTTATAGCTTTTGCGGGGATGGTTTGCGTACTTTGCTCCCAAATGCTGAAAATACCAAAATATTGGTAGATCTAATTGCTAAGAATGACATTATGTGTGGTCGCATCTTAGTTTTGGTCTGCTTGGGCATTGGTTGTACAGCCTGGTATAAGTTTATGCCATTAACTGAAGATTATATGAGAATGCGGGTTCCTATCACCTGGTATGATCGTTTTTATAATATGTCATATCATTTGGCAGGCTTTGATAGGATAAGTTTTGTTACCAGAAATGACGTTTCTGCATCGGTCTTGTCAGCCTTTGAGGAAGTCTATCCTTTTTCAGAGATAACAATCCCCCCCGCTAGCGAGAACAATAATTTGTCTAAGGCAGTTGGTTTAGGTGTGATGGTAGCTTTCTTTCTAGCCTTAGGTCTAGTTCCAAACCTTTCAAATAATATAGAGATTTAAAAGATGATTGGAGTTTTTACACATTATAATAGAAGTTTAGTTTATACTCATCATAGTTCGTCATTTCTCTTTCTTCCATCCCCTACCTTGACTAGATATTTTCTTACTGCTGCTGAATGTTCACTTGAGCAGCTATCTCTTGATATTTACTTTATCTATAAAGATTTGACAGATAATTTTCAATTTAGTATGTCTCGCTACCGATTAGCTGTTATTCAACAAAAAATTCATTCTGGTTTATACTTTCTATCTCCGCTAGAAGTTAAGTTCATAAAGAAGAACTTACTAACTCAGTTTTTACTTGATAACCTACCTGAGACTCCCGATATCATGCTTGGAACAGGGAAGAATCCTGATATAGTTTATGCTATTTTGCCTGATAAGGAGGATGAATTGGTCTTAATGGGATTAGCAAAAATGTTATTGCGTCTTTCTAATGGTGGCATTCAAAAAGATGGTTACCGATTAGAAAATCAGCTTTCTTCCTTTTATCACAGTCTTGAACAAATGGGAAAGGTGGATAGAGTGTACTGTCTTGACTTAAGTAAATCATTAGGTCTTATTCCTAAAAGTCTTATTTTAGATAGGGTTAAGCCTTTAGTTGGTGATGGAAAAGTTTATAAACTGATTTCATCTTTCCTTGATCTCCCAATCATTGATGATGATGGAAATCATAGGCGTGATATAAGCTTAGGTGGTATACCACCAGTCGGTGAACTCACGAGGGTATTATTCCATATTGTCTTAAGGGATATCTTCGATCTTGAGTTTAGCAAAAGGTTTCCTGGGATAGCATTTTCTAGATTCATCAATGAAGTTTATATTTCAACTAGAGAAAATGATGAAGTAAACTTCGACTATAAAGCAAAAGTGTTAGGTTGACAAAGTCTAAGTGGATATTTTCCATATATAGGAATAGGTGCTATAGGTAAAGGAAGAATTTCATAATTCATCATTGGTTCTGCATGATGCAAAGGTGCTGCATCAGGCAAATGACTTTTTTTCGTATTATGCAATACACGAGGTTCAGCAGGAGGATTCAAAAGCCTCTCATTTCTCTCATATCGTTGTTGATATTTCTTAGCAATTAAATCATAATAAAGCATGGATCACGAAGAGGCGGCTTTCTTAAACTTAAAAGAACATAATCATAAGCAGGACTGGATTGACGGCCAGACAAGAGGGGAGCCATCATAGGGTTACTATAGGCAGTATGGAAGCACTACTTCTTATATTCAGTGATGGGAAAAAAGTAGTACGTATATTCACATTCTTATTCATTGTAACTCGCCTTATTGAACTAGATACAATTACAGGGCTAGGCACGTTGTGAGATTGCATAATTACTATTTGTTCTATTATAAATCATACTATAAAGTTTATTAATAAAAGTTATTAACATAATAATTTATATAGTTAAATGGGCTTTTGCGCTAAGTTGAAGTTGAATACGAACTAGTTAATATTGATCTCTATCATATATCGATATATACCCATTCTGCGATACTGATTCTAAAAGGGGTAAAGGACTAACTAAGCAAGAAAGCTCTATAGAACTAGGAACCTCTTTCTATTAAGCACAAAGAGTTGTAACGAGGTTGAATAGCCTGTCTTCAAGAATGGTGTTCGCTACCCTCCCAGCCATCAACATATCGGCTTCCCGGGGCCGATGCTTCTCACATTCATCAACGCGTCCATCGGGCTCTGTAACTCGGTTTTCGCGTCTATAGAGGTTATTTTTGTCTCTCGATCATTCGGTTTAGTTGTTCATCGGACCTATTCAAGGATTGCTCCACTCCTTGTGCAAACGCTCTTTGCGGGTCTCCTTCCTTCTTGCTAGGCATATCTATTCAATTAGGATAGAGGTACTGGCAGCTATACTAGCAACTCTACTATCAATCAGGTTACCAGTGACATGCTAAAAGCAAGCTGACTTTGACTGGATTCTGTTCCCTTATTCTTATTCTTTTCCCTCTTTGTTTATAAATAATATAACAGGGAAAAGCCTAAGGAGACGAAGACTACTTCACTATACGATAATCCCAGGGATTCCGACACCTCCATTAGGAAGAAGAAAATCCTTCAGTCCAATGACTGCCTTCCTTTATTTAAACTTAAACTAAGCGAAGAACTAATTAGGGTTAGCCCTCTAAGTCCCAAGGCGCAACCCGTGAAAGAAAACAGATTAACTAATGAGCACACGGGAGTAGCTAATCTGCTGGCCCTGCATCTCCTTCAAAGCTTCTGGAGAACGAGTTCGATCCACTAGAAGTCTAGGTGGGCCTGTCCCTTATGAGAATGAGAAAAGTAAAGCGATACGACATGACATCCCAATTCAAGTGTTTTACTGGCCATCCCAAAGCTGCTTAGCGCAAGGGAATAAGTTCCGGAGAAAGAAGAGGGGAGAAACTCTGTAACTCTATATAAGCCTTGTAAGGTAGCAACCTTCCATCTACAACCGGTGGAATAACCTGCTTCAGCAATTGACTCTGCTACTCTTTCATCCAAGCCCAGGGCATTCATTTCGCTCCTCTCACAGACTTCCGGCACTCTTTTTCCATCAACCAAGCCAGCCGACAATTAAAGCATTCGACACGTGAAAGCTAGGAAGGGTTCGAGATAGGGCTTAAGCGAGTGAGTTCTTACAGCTCCCGAAGCATTCGCTCTTATCAAGAAAGGTAGCCCTTTAGAATAAAGCGTGAAGGCTTTCAGTCTCTAAAAAAGATTTGAAAGATAAAACAGGGAAGAGGGAGATTTAGAACACAAAAACTCGTCGCTCGGCCTTTAGCTCGTTATTAGCTCGTTACTCGGGGTTTTCTCTATTTTTGAAGAAAAGAAAGGGCTTGAATGATTAAATTACTAAAGACATTGACTATTCAATCCAAATTGGGGAGTTGCTCTCGTCTGTGCATCGGGGAAAGCCTTCGTGAGCCTTTTCATGCATTGCTTTCGGACTTGGCCGAGAATGAGAGCTTTTGAGTGGACATAGTTGTCCTAGCCCCGGAAGCCCTGGAGTTGCATTCTTTAATCGCCCGACCGTCCTCGGAGGGGTTAGTTGCCAGCCCCGAGTGTCTTTGATCCTTGGAATTTCCTTTTGGTGTCTACTTCCGCTACTGTCATGATTTAGATTCGAACCTCTTATCTAGCGGTGCTATGGGGACTACGATAGACCGATGCCAAGCAAAGCAATGCTACCCGAAGACTTAAATGAATAGCTATCGATGAAAGATCCCGCCCTTCCTCCAAGACTTGAATCAGGAAGAGCTTTTATATACTATACTGCCTTTTGCCTTGCGCTTGGTCTTTTTTTCTTTATTGCCTTGGCCTGTACAACTCTATTTATTAAGGGCTTGTTTTGTCTGATCAAGCAAGCGTTTAATCTCCTCCTCGCTTACCTTTCTGGGTCACAGCTAAGAGTTCTTTACTTTATGTTGATGTCATACCCTAGGGTTCCTTCCCTCACATGTTACTAGCAGCTCTTCCTTTACACCTGACAACAACCTATTCTTTTTATAGTCAATTCCCAATTAAACAGCTCTCTTCACATAGTTTTAGACCTTCAAGGCCTTCATAAGCTTCTTTCTCTGAAAATAGAAGTCTTTGCCTTAGAGTCTCGATATGAGAAAGGAGAGGAAGAATCCGTTGCTCTTAGGCATCCCGTCGAATCCGCTCTGAAGGCGGGGAGCTTGACTGAGGTCTCCCTGGCTGACTGCAATGGTCAGCCTGTCACGACCGTTGTGGGTCAAATAGAGGAATTTAGGACTATTCCCTATTTCATATTTGTTTCTTATCCAGGACTGGACAAGACACCCGTATTTAGGTATCGGCCGTACCTACCCAGCATCTCTCGTATGGACGTAGTTGACGTACCTTCTTGACGTATTTTTAGGTTCTTTCTCTCTTCTAACTCAAATGGAAGCTGTCAAGATTAGAGCGTACTGCGATTCTTATCTATGTAATTTCTTTCTTGATTTTCGTTGAAGTGTAGTGCTACTATCTTAGGTTTTTCTCTTCCGAAGACGAATCTCTTTCACTCACGGAACACAAACCCATTTCCCCACTTTGGATAGGTGCCACATCAATTAGAATTCGATTTCACAGTAATTTGCTGATCGGAAATAGACAGCAAATTTAACTACCACTTTTATTAAGCTACTCCTTTTTTTTTAGTAGATGTGGAAAAAAGAGTCAATGCAGAATGAGTTTTGCTCTTTCCTTTCTTATCATAAGATATTAGCTGGAATCGATTGAATGGCAAATCTCCTGCTTTCAAAGCGAAGACCTTGACTAGTAGCCGGCTGACTTACGAATACCAGCACCACTAAAATAAAGAGGTGGCTTGGTTCCTTGGTAGCCTGTTCCGGAGGGCGGGATGGATAGCTTGACCTGAGTTGATTAGTCACAGCGACCCTTGGAAAAGAGAGGCGGTGTTGAGTCCATGCAGACTCTAAATTCGTCTAGCGCTTCAAACCATATTGGATTACTAGATAAAGAGCGAGTGATCACCCATGAGGAAATGGGCATTGTCTAAATCCCTGTTCTAAGAAGTTGAAAGAACGTTTTCACCATGTCCTTTACAAGCTTTTACACGAAGCAATGAATGAGTTGCTCGACGGCATTCATCTGCCTTTTCAGTAAAGCGAGTCTTTCAAGTAAGCCCGCCTAACATTAAAGTAAAGCCTTGAACTTCATTGTTCAAGCTAAAGCCTACTTTTCTTTCAAGTCCTGCCTTCAGAGAAAACTCCTTCTTTCGGGGTACAGGTCGGTCACTCTCAGTTGTTGTTTCGAAAGATTCTCGCACACGATTCAGTCTGCCTCTGTCAAATAAATAAAGTGGATGGAGAGCCTTCTTATCCTTTTAGGTCCGACCTCTCTCTTCCACTTTCCACCTCCCTAAGCTTTACTATTAGGAGGGTAATCAACACCGTCAGAACCTCGCATTTACGGCTTTCGCGGCTAAGGTGGCCGGCGCATCTGATATCTGATTCTGCTCTCGAGGCAAGTGATTGAAACTAACCTCTACAAATTGCTCGCCTAGCCCTCGAGTAGCTGTGGTATGGTCGTACTTTTTGAAATTCCCTTCTTCATGCTTTAGTCGGCTAAGTGTCCCTCGTCACCCGCGGGAAGGAATTGATTTTCTTTCTTCCCTCAGCGAGTGGAGTTCCTTTCATATCTTATTATTCCTTTTGGTAAGGTAAGGTGAAATCGCCTATTGTATTACGTCCGTGATGAGTCTTCGATTCGTTAGAAGCCTTCCAATAGTTTCCAGGCCATTTTCTTTCGATAGCAGAAAAACCTAAAGGCATGTGCTAAGCCCCTTGGCTTGAGATCCAGTGGAAGTTGGAGTAGTTGATAGCCCCAGTATAGAATAGTCTGTGGCAGGTATCGAAATAGGAAATGGGAAATTAAAGTAGGGTTATTGTATTTCGAACTTGAGCGAGCCTTGCTGCATCTGCAATAGTAGCCATACGTGCTATTACTAAAATTAATAAATACATATGTAAAGGGAGGTTCCGCTCTTGGTTAGAGGCACCCCGAGAATAGAGTCTTCAAGTCAAGCAGGAAAGGTGGAGTCTGATCCTGTGACTGATGTGATGCTTGACCGAGGCTTTTTCTCAAAAGATTAAGCCTAACCCTTATAGTTGACGCTTGGTTGGCTAAGAACCTTTCTTACTTCATTCACGGATTCTCTCGAAAGCAAAGAAGTGAAGTATTGCAAAGAAGTAGTTCAATTCAAGAAGGCTTTATCGACGCAAGGGAATCTTCTTCGACGCTACTTTAGAATGTATGTGACAATCCCATAGACAGAAGTGACATAAGGAGTTTGGCTTACAGCAATACGTCAAGGAGAGGAAATAAAAGGGCAAGCACTCAGCTCAACTACCGGTTCAACCAATCAATCTCTGAATTGCGGGATAGTTCGGATTCAGGATCAAGAAAGCTTACCCTCTTCTCTCAAGTTATTCTTATGAATAAATGACTTTTGCTTATATAATATTATGAATCAAACTCTCCTTTTCTAGATTTATATTACATTCCTCTTATTATCGTTTGTGCCCAATACCCCCCTATATATCAAGGTCACTTCACTTCTCTTTCAGACAGGGAAGACGTAGTGTGAGAAAGAAGCGCATCAAAGACCTCCGGGTAAGGAACCTTAGGGATCTGCTCCAGGAAAGTTCACCTCAGTAGATACTCGAAGATAGCCCCATCAACTACTTAGATCGCCAACTACTCAATCAGAGAGTCAAAGAACCAACTATTTCTGCACCACCAGCAGCAGCTTCTCCACTGTCGGGAATGCCAACTATGCCTGATCTTCCTGAGTGATCTTTCTATCCAGGTTGCTTGCTTACCAAGCCAGGATGGCTTTTCGCTCCTCTCCTGTAAGTCGACTATCTTCGTTCGTCGATCTTCTTCTGACTAGTGCCGTGCTGTCAAACATCAATATAATACAATATCGGGAATCTCTTTTACCCTCAATGTGTCTAGGGTATATTTGCTAGTGGTGAATCATATCTATATTTATTGAAGTTAGCCCCTACATTTTCATCGTTTGCTATAGCCCTCTCTATCTTTGTTGGCGTAACCGCCCCTTGATTGGGCGTATGTAAATGCCCGGTAGTATGAGCTACTTCCTCTTAGAATGATCACTAGCATTACCTATTGAAGACTTTCTTTTCCCCTCTTTCACGCCGACTTCCCCTAATACCTCTTTTCACTCGGCAGTCTGTCAGAGTTAGCGCTTCGGCTCTGATTTTTTTCTCTTTTCTTTCTATATGATATTACTCCCCCGGTTAAAGGGGATTGAGAGCCTTTATTTCTAAATGACTTTTCGCTCTTTTACTAGGATAATCCAAAAGCCTTTGTAAAGTCTGTTGGAGGTGCAAATTACGCCTTTACTCAAGCTGCTCTTGGTGGTTGAGTAAGGGCATTGAGCTTAGGCCTACCCCTACTCTCAAGGTAGGGTAGTTCAGTCACCCGAGGATCACTCTCTCCAGAGCCGGGAGTGCAGCCAATTAACAAAACCGATTAAACAAGTCTGGAGCAGCTCAGTCCAGCTAGCTTCTTTGCCAATTAGCTACGTTCGTTCCCCTCCCCCTTAAGTCAAATAGGCTGGTCACGAAATGTCTTTGTCTTATGCCAATGCGGCGAGTCCTGTGCCTTCGACCTTCGTGGTCGTGGTTCGTGTTGTGGTACCGGCTTAAAGAAAAGATTCTAGCTGCTCCAGCTTAAGGAAAGCATCTCTTGGACTTTCTCCTTTCGTGGTTGTGTGTCCTTCCAGCCTTAAAGCAATCGGCGGTACTTCGGGTGAAGAGGTCAAATTAATTACTAAAGGAAGAAGGCGCTAGGGCCGGTGCGATGCCTTCTATATATAATGAATATCCCTGTCCAGGTGGAGGCGTTTTTGGTGCCTTTTCTTGGGGGTTTATGGACCCTCATGTGTCTCACCGGGCGTGGACTTTTGTTTGATTGTCTTTATTGAGCTAAATTCTGGGCCTAAATAAAGTATTTGAGGCTGAGTAGCTGAACTATTTAGAGTAAGACCCGGAAGTGGTAAAAGAAGTAACTAGTTCCTACTTCCTCGAAGGAAGAAGGGGATTGGTGTCTTCCTCGATCCGCAACTCTCCCAACCAGGGTAGCTACGTACCTTCCCGCTTTGGTGATTCCAGGAGCGTCAAGCCACTGTACCGATAGGTGCAGGAGCGTAGCGGTTTGGTTTGCTTAGGTAGTGTTTCATATATTTCCTTTGTGCGGAGAACTCCCCGAAGGTTCTAAACAATCTTAATCGATCATCCGTTCTGGTTGGTTGTCGTCCATCCACTGTTGACCTACGGTTTGTGCTCGACCCTCTTTCTCGGCCTCCCTTTCGGGTTGATTGGCCTTTTATAGCTGCCCATGGGTGAAAAAAACCCATTAGGGCGGTTGTTTTGATTGTCTTAGATGCCCCGATAACGTACTTGGCTTCCTAACAACTTTATAATAAGTAATAAGGAAAGGCCAATCCCGCAGGGACGAAAACGGAACTGCTATTCTTACCATTTCATTTCGAATGCAGCGGACAGTCAGGAGGTACACTAGCTGGTTTAGCCCAGGATTGCTTTTGAATCGAAAGACGTTAAACAACAAGCACTCAAGCTACAAGAGAAGAGGAAGAGCTACAACTGCTACAACCGAAATGCCGATACACTAAAAGGATTAAGGCATCAGAGAAAAAGAATGATTTGACTCCTCAATTACCAAGTGTAGGTAAGGTCGCCAGGAAAGACCCTCTTTTTTGGGAGATTGAGGGATATAGTGTAAGCATATGATCTTCAATCCTTACTTGGAAGGAAGACTTATATAGTCTAGTTTAGAACCTCTAGAATGAAGCTAGCTATCACTCTTTTCTGCTGCCAATGGATCGAGATGATACCCGACACCAGCATTTAGTTTAGATGAATACTTGAAAAGATGCCCTGAAATCGCACGGTTAGGGCAGCGAACCGACGCTCAGACTCCTAAGATTACTCGGACTTCTCGCTAAATCTTATGCAAGAAACCCTAGTGTTTTAGAAAACTCTTTCCGCTAGTGGTCTCTCACTCTCATTCCGGATTGAACCACTCGTCGCTCACTCTTCTTTTCAATCCTTTAGGACTTTAAGATATGTCCTGAAAAAAGCATCTTTTTTTCCTAAGAATCGTCATGATCTAAAGGGGGTAAGGTTAACCCAACCTCGAAGAAAGAGGTTCGAAAGTACGAACTAAAAGCCGATAGTTAAGTAGATGTAGCGGAGGATGTTGGAGCTGATCCCGATTCTGTTGATGAGTGGAAAGAATCCCCTACCCCCGATAAGGGATAGGAGAGAAGATGTTGCCAATCTGGATTACACCTTTGGCAAGGTAGGACACAGAAGCTCTTGGAGAGGAAAGCCTAACTCATGAGCTGAAGGCAGATCAGTTCCCAGTTCCGATCGAAGAGACTAGGTCCTAAGATAGGAATAAGTTCCCAACCTCAACAGAATAAGCCGAAACCTGAGAAGGATAAGAAGAAAGGGCATAAAGCTAAGCAAAAGAGAGTTACGAATCTCTGAGACCGAGACAAGGAATTCTTCTGAGAATATGGCTGTTGAGTTTGGGGTGGCATTAGTCGACCGACTAAAGGTAGAGGCGTCTGCGGAAAGGGGTTTACTAGCTCGACAAAGACTTCGAAGGTTAGGAGGTAACCAGCTACTAGACCGAAAGGAAGGGGGTTTACCAATAGATCAATAAGTAGTTGAGGGGGGAACTGGTCCTACTACTGAGCCAGGATCAAACTCTTCCTTTCCGGTTACATTGGCTTGGCCTTTTGGACAAGCAGATAGCACATGACCAAGAGTTTTTACACCCATGAGCTAAGGCACCACCCTTCTTTCCGACCCGGATTGGAAGAATTGTCCACATACTGAGGTTTTGGGTCTTCATGAGTAGTTCTTGTCGACGATCCCTTGAGGTTTTCTCCTTTGAGCCGGCTTTCGCCCCTGACAAAAGACTTTCCCTGTGTTGGGACTCTTTGGACAGGACTAGTTGCTTCGATTCCACTCATGTCAGCTCATAACTTCGCTCCTCGATCGCTTTATCTTTCTAGTGATGCGGGAAGGGAATGATAATTAGACTCCATTAGCTGTTCGGGAGCATCGGCATCTATTTGGTATAATATAACGACCTGATCTCCTTGCTTTCGATGGCTGCTCGGGGCAAAGGGCTGAAACATGGTGGAAATGCCCTTGAGACGAGAATCCCGTTGAAATGGAAAGTCCTTGGTCTACATACATTAGTAGTAGGTTACGCTCCTATTATTGAAAGGGAGTTATCCTCCTAAAAATCCTTCCCTTGGTCGAGTTGGCTTAAGCCCGAATCCATCCTTACGGAAGAAGGGTGGGATATCGGCTGCGAGATAGAGTCCTTCTTGTCCACCTCCGCCTCCCGACGCTGCTGACCCCTACCGGGACCTTTGACCTTTATTCGCTACTTTTTGGTATAAAATGTATAGTTCGTTGCACTCACCCTTCGTTTCTGTTAATCATTCATGACCCCTGAATGGAAGATAAAAGACTTGACTAAGCAAGCTGTCTGTCGGTCCCCGTTGGGTAATTGTTTCAACAGAGGCAAGGAGTACCACTGGACTATCCCACTAGCGATCCTACTTCAACGACATTCTCGTAATACGTAAAAAAAGTATCCCGATCCTGTAGGAGTGGCAGCCGTAGTTCCGATCGATGAAGATCTTTATTCTTAAAAGAAAGGGCAAGCACCGAAACACAGGAATGATCAAAGAGAGGCCGAAAGGTGGGCATTGTCTCATATCGTGACATAGATCTAGCTGCACAGCAAACACTCCGCATATCTACCTACGTCAATCTTTCCCCTTGCTTTCATTTCTTTCACTGGAACCAGTTCCAGTTCCTTCTCTCAATCAAAGGAAGGGAATGCAACCTTGATCGATCGCGCTGTCAAGCGGGGGCACTGACAAAGAAGGGGAATGCACAAAATAGAAAGAAAGAGGGATCTCCTAATATGATGTGCAAAATTAGGCATAGGCATTTATTTTGTATTACAAGGTCGGGCCAAAAATCATACAATAGAAAAGTAACGGAGAACGAGAAGGGACTCATGAGGGTATGAATGAATCAAGATGGTACTGATGAATAAAGGGTCGCAGATCGGCTTTTGCATATAGGCCGCTTATGCACTATATTAACTAGAAGACTGAGTAGCTGTCCATTACAGAACGGTAACAGCCCATCCTGCTTCCTGCTATCGCATATCAGCTGTTAACAGAGATGCTTGCTTACATACGAGATTTTAGAAAGAGAGTCGGAACCAGCAGCCGATATTATATAGCATAGGGATTGTTAACAAATTATTGTTTTTAGTGTACTTCGTATTTGTCTAATGAGAGAGCAGTTGTCTTCACTTGATTCGGAATGGGTGCCCGCACGAAGTAACCCAGGGGTGGACCCCTTAGTGGTCCATCCTGCTCGAGTGGTTTGAAGTCATAATAGACTTACCGTAATTCACTTTCCAGAGGCAAAATGGTAGTTGCCACACGTGATTGATTTAAATTGATGAAAACAATCACCTTGTGAATGTGGATAGACTAACCTTGAGGTAAAGCTCAAAGTTAGGGACTCCTGCCACCGGCTGAAAGTGTCCCATAACGGGCTAGGCGTGTATATAAGTATAGAATGCTTCATTTGAAGTTTTTACTGCTCTTTGGTATGATTGTACTCTTGTGGAAGATATTGTTGGAAGTATGTCAGGTCGTAAAAGATACTACTGATCTGATATCGATCTCCCGCGGATTGATCACGACTGTTCTACTAGGTTCATACCTGCTCATCTTGTTCTTGATTTTGCTTGTTCCTTTCCTTTTGATTCTCGGGTGTCTTAGTTCACACTCAATCAATGCCCGAACAGACCGGTGATGTACCGTGCGCTGACCAGGAATCCAACAAAACACTTGGTTAAGAGGGGGGAACCCTAAATCTTTCTCTGATAAAAAAGATAATCAGACTGACGACGGTTTGGGGTAGGAAAAAGCAGGAGGGGACGGGATCCCCTGTGGTTAGAGTAACTAGCCTATAAGGTTAGCGAGGTTCCTGCTATGGTGAAGTGAAAGATCTTTCACTCTAGTGGGAAGAAGACAGGTGGGCCTTACTTATAAGTAAGGCGGAGCGAGAGCAAAGCAAGTTCCAGTGGTGGGCTGTCTTCCTGGTCCCCATTTTTGTCTTTTTCATCGACATAGTCAGAAGCAATGGATGTTGCAAACACACAAGCGAAAGACTTGTAGCGAGTAAGATAAGGCCTAATCCTAAGATCCGAATCTCTATCTCTGATTGACTAAGATTCCTTAACAGTGTCTTTCTGCCAGCAATCCAGTTAGTTCCTTTATTTCAGTTGTATCCTTTTTTTCGCTGTAGTGCTTTCAGTTGTGAGCCAGTCTGATAGTTACCTTGCCTTATAAGATATTCCTTTGAAAAAGAAAGAGAAAGCTAGCGTAGAAGTTTTCTATCACAGTTATCGGTATTCTTTTCATTTCGGCCAAGCCAGTAATAGAAGTAGAAGACATCGACGGTAAGACCAGCAAGTCTAGCAGCAAAGCAAATCCGAGTTTAGCTGCTTGATCTTTCTTATAAAGATAATTTCCCATAGGTTCCTGTCCCACCAGGGATTCATGCCGCACAGAAAGCGAGACCGGAGAAGCTTCGAATAGTAGAGAGAACTCCTTTCTTCTTCATCTGACCCACGGGAAAATGCTCTTTCTTGGTCTCTCAATAGGCGAAAGAAGACAGAACTCCGCTCAATCTAGCAATGAGGCAAAAGAGGTTTTTTGCCTAGTAGTAGTAGTCGCCTTTCCCTTGTCCGGATCGGAAATTGGAAAGAAGTAGTCTGGTATTGAAAGATCAAGTTTTAGACAGAATCGGCTTGGTAAATCACATTTTTGTAGTGAAATGATCCATGAACAGAGGATCGACAGAAGCGAAGCTAGAATCACACCATCAGAAGTAGGTCCAAGCATTCCTCTTTGGGGTAGGTGGGCGGTAAAGGTAGAACACTAAGATTTACTCGTTCGATAAAAAAGATCAAAGTTATGGCCATGCCTCTGAGATAGCAAAATTGCCCGGACATTCATTCATTTAGTGCAGTTACGATGTCATTGCCTAGATTTTCCTACTCATTTATGGTTTGATCACATAAGTCAATAGCTCGTGAACGAAGCGAGCAATCTTGTACTAAAAGATCTATTGTGTCATCAACTACTTTGTCTCCAAATCACATACATAGATAGGGACAGAGTTACAGCAAACAGAGATGAGGAGAAGGTGTCAAGTGTAACCCCATTGACTGAGCTAGACCAGGAACATCAATTAGATCTCTTTTTTCCCTGTTATATTTAAAAAGTAAGCGAATCCCTTCTTTCTTTGGCTTCCTTCTTAAGCCAATAAGTCCTGTGCCCTATTCACTAGATGTAAAACCTAAATTCAAGTTTCTACCCCAAATGGGAAATCTGCCTTTGAGGGTCCGGCAACAGGCCTTGTAGGATCCTACTTAGACCGATCTGGCGAACTAATTCTCTGGGTCTGTGGATCTTTAATCTTTATTACATTCTTTCTTAGTCTTTCGGTTGTTAACTGACTGGTCGTTGGCCTACGCTAGAACAAAGAAAGAAAGGATTTTGCGCAGACTCAAGGGGTTACTCATTTTTATCATACTAGGATGACTTGGATTAGGCTGCTTGGAATGCTGGTAAGGCAGCTTCGAAAGCTAATGGAATGCCCGTCTTTTTGGCTCCTTTACAGCCTTGGTCAATCAGATCTTTTAACTCATATTCATGTGCTGCTGATTCGAGAACAAATTGCCAGAGAACAACTTGCTTACCTTTTAGATGACGTACCGGACACTCAGAATTCAATCAGAAGCGCTGAAAAAACGGCATCTGATTGATTCTCTGAGCGAAGTACAACTCCTCAGTTGTATCTTAGACCTCGTAACCGTATTCCCTATGTCTTATCATTCTCTTTTCAAGAAGGAGGATTTCGAATATTTACTAGTTAGTAGGATTCTGAATATTGTTATTGTAGCAGTAGTTGTCATGCCAATTTGAAATGAAATTCCATTCCAATAGAATAGCGAATCTCCTAGTCCTTCTGCCTTTGATGAGGAAAGAAGACGATCGAACGAAGAGGTAGCTCGTACTCGTGAATTACTTTAGCTTTAGGGGAAGAGGGAGATTGTGAACCCTTATTTTTAAAGGTTGGGGTAGAGGGAGTAGCTGAGATGTTTAATAAAACTGATCTGTAGACGAGCTAAAAAGACTCTTGAGTTTTATATAATTCGAAGTTTACTCCCTTTTGAATGTGCAGCCTATGCCTTATAATGTTCCACGATAGCACTTTCATTTTTGCTTTTGCCGGGGGACCCTTCAATTAGCTATTGAAGCTTTTTTCCTCTTTTTTGTCTGTGCCCTTCCTCTTACCTTCTGTTGAGACTGAGATAGAGGGCTGGGCGGGTCTTCTATTCTTTCGATCTCGGAAGCATATAAAGCCTCGTTTTCTTCCATTCCAAGGACTCCAACTCTCCTCTTGGACTCTTTGTGTGGAGTGGTTGGCCGGGGATGGCATGGTACTTGGCCCCGCTTCTAAGCTAAGATCCTTGAGAAGGACCCTTTCATGGCTTGAGATGCCTTAAAAACATGTATGCAAAGTGTGGCCAAGCCCATGAGAGTCTCCTCATGCTCTCGAATACCCATGCGAAGAGCACTTAGGTTTTTTTTATAACATGCAAGTTCTCGGTCTCTCCTGTCGAATGACAAGAATTGCAACAGTTCTAGACCTCGTGCCGCTGCTCCTTTTCTCTTGGCTTCCATGAGGTTTCACCCGTGGAGAACACAACTTTTCGTCTGCGCCTTACTCCTACAACCACTTTCTTTGCTGAGGTTTTCCAAGCAACCTTGGGCTCGTTAAGGCTAATGCTCATGGTGGATTTTCCCATCAGATGTAACCGTTGCAGGGCTTATGGCAGGGACTGTTGCTGTTGTGTGATTTCAGCACCCGAGAAGCACCCCCTTAATGAGATCTTGCTGACATTTCACCACAAGGACCAATCTTTTGTCACTCATGCGGTCCATTTTCGATCATGATGGAGATGGGAGAGTGATGCTTTTAGTTTAATCTCTACTACTGTGATCAACTTTGGCTTCCGAAACATCACCAAGCTTGATAGCGAACAAGGCTCCCATCACCCTCTTCCTGTCCTGCAGCAAAGGTTCTTTACTTGACAGCTTTGAAACGTCGTCCCCGACCCGCTTTCCTCGCGAGGTTTGGCTATGCTCCATAACTGGCTTCTCGGAGAAAGAATGTAGCCGGCTTTGAAGCCGTGACCGCACCCATGGCATGATGTTTTAAGATTGGTCCTAGCATGGTTTTCTAAGCATGGTGTTAGCATGGCGTTCCAAGACCAAAGCTGATGTGTTCTCTTCATATTGTTAACAAAAAAAGAAAAATGAAGATAAAATAGGCCTTATGCATATGGGCGTGGCCCTCACGAAACGGGCCCGGTGCCAATGAAGTGTGCACGACCCATGTGCTGAAGGAACAACTGCAGGGGCTGGAGTGGCTGCGACATCATCGAACATCTCAATAGTATTAGACCCAGCAGAAGGAGTAGCAGCTGCTGCAGAGGCGGATTGTTGCCTGCGGAGATCAGCTTGCTTCTTATTGGCATAGTCCTTGAATGGCCCCAGGCATGACAATAGCGGCACCCAGGCCGAATGCATGACGGCTAGAAGAATCACGAGAAGCAAAGGGTTGACCCTTGTGGCAAGAAGACCGGGAGCCAAAAGCAGCAAGCACAGTAGCTGGCTCAGCAGAACGGGAGGAGCCCAGGACTCGCAGACGAATCTCTTCAGCTATAAGCTCTGAAAGTGCAACATCTAGAGTAGGCAGAGGAGATTTGTGCAGGAGCTGGCCTCTGATGGACTCAAACTCTAGGCGAAGGTGCATGAGGAACTGAAATAGACGTTGCTGATCTCGGGCCTTCTGCTGCTTCTTGGCACAGCCACAGGCAGAATATGTAGAACATAACTCCTCCTCCATGGAGGAGAGCTGGTGCCAATGGTCCTCATTATTGTGTAAAACTCCTAGATAGGCCTATTGTCTCGATGTGCAGTAGAGAGCTCCTGGAATACCGAATAAGCAATGGCAAGGCTGGTCTTGTTAGAATTGATATTGAATCGAAATTATAGAGAAAGAAAGAATGAGAGAAAGGAGAAGAGAAGAAGAGCTGCGACACCGATAGCAAATCGCCCAAGAGGCGAAAGCGTTGGAAGTCGCTCGAGAGATGAAGATAGGCGAGCCAAGCGAGTCGGCCAGCATCTCTATCCGAGAAGGAGGGAGTTGGTTTAAATGACTCCGTCATTGCTGATCAGGAAGTAGCCGAGAGAATCCTACAGAAATGAAGGCGACGATGAATGCCGGGTCTCTTTGCGAGCATGAAACCGCGCTTTACTGTGATTGAGAAGGTAAATGGCATAAGGCAAGGAAGGGGTTTAGCTAGATAGCATTCATTTCAAGAGATAGAGTTTCAGATGTGGAACTCTTTGCCAGAAGATCGTCTCTTTGAGATGCTAAGAATCGAGGGTAAAGAGTCGTTACTCCGACTTCATCTGTTAATTCGTCTTTACTACTGATAGTGCTAGCACACTCGTTACGCCGACATAGGAGTGAATTTACCCCAAAGAGCACCGTCTTCTCTTACGAAACAAGGAAAAATACACTCTTTGAAAGAAGAAGTTATTATAGAATAGGTTGCAGATATCTCAAAGAGAGAACGCAAGAATAGGAAGATAGGAGAGGAGCTGCAATCACTAGAGAGCGAAGGGGATCCCCCATCAAAGGTATATGAGTTAAGATCTTTTCTTGGCCTGGTAAACTACTATCGTAGGTTCATCCAAGGCTTTCGGGTCGGGCTGCACCTTTGACTAATCTCCTTAAGAAGAAGCAACCATGGCATTGGACGAGAGAATGTCAAGAGGCCTTTGAGGACTTAAAGGGAGCCATCATGGCTGATCCGGTGCTGGCCTTGCCGTCATGTTCACTGCTACTGACATATGAGACATCGCTAGTCATCCGTTTTATCTCATTCAAGCCTTGTATGTATGTCCTGGATTTCCCTACCAGGGATGAAATGACAGGACAAAGAAGGGTTATTCACTGATTATTCACCGAAGAAAGGAGAGATTGGCTTCATGCCTATTCCCAAGAAGGCCGTCTAAGAGCTGCAGCCTTTAGACCACTTGAAGTTGGTCAATCAGTTCATTTATTCAGGAAAGAGAGAAGACTTCCCTCTTTGAAAGCTGATTCTATAGATGATAAAGAGGAGCAGATTCACCCAGCAGCGGCTAGGCTGACAGCGCTTACGAGACTATGAGGATTCCCTTTCTCTGAGGCAGGACATTTTTTTGTCTTTATATGTAACTTTATTTCCTCAATAGCTGATTCAAAGAGCTAAGACCGGATAAGCATTCCAAAGTTCCAGTAAGGAAACTGCTTCATCAGTCCCTGAGCTTTCTTATCTTATTAAAGATCTAGTTACCGTCGTAAACGAGGACTCATACTCTTTCGGCGAAAAGAGTAGCAGTCGTGTATCCAAAATGGTAAAAAAATATTTGTGATATTAGAATAAAGAAAGCACCGGTAATAGCACATTTCTTTTTCGATTCTTTATTATGGATTCATGTGTCGGACTAGTTGCTTGCCTTTCAAAGGCCTATACTGGTGGTCTTTCCTCTTAAATGAAATGTCCCTGCCTTCTTTTCGTTCTTGCAACAACCTATTCTGATGTCGCCGAGTCGGCTTAAATCGGGCTTGATGCCATCTGCGGTTCGGAATCCATGTGGGCTTTCTGGTTTGGATGATTCCTGCTTCATTCTAAAGTGAGGTTTTTTTTATTCCGAGTTGGCCTGCAGGGGATTCTAAAAAAGGCATTCTATTCTCTTTCTTTCCTTCTTGAAAGTCAAATTTTGAGATATGTCACTTCTGTCTAAAAGGCTAAGGCTCCCTCCCCCTCCCAACTTTCGAATGATTTCTAAGCCTCTTTACTAGACTATTAGTGGCATTTCTTTAAGAGCACATTCCTCCTAACTTCCAAAAGTTTATCCAAGCAGCTTTTTCTGCGCATCTTCTCTTTCTTCTTTAATCCCTAATCAAGGAATTTTAAGGAAAGTGTTCGTCAATAGCTGTCCTAAGAGCCTAGTTGTCCAATTCCTTCACCTCCATCAAACCTTCCACCAGCAGTTGATTCTCAGCAGCCTATTCTATCAAAGGAAAAGTTCGCATATTAGGAGTGGAATTCCCTAGTTATAGACTTGAATAAAGTAAGATAGAGTGCGCTGTTGATGATACACATTGCATAAGTAACTTACATACCATACGGAATTACGAAAGCATAGTGACAGAAAAGACCTATAACTCTAAAGATAGCTCCTGACTCTCGGGGAGAGGGAAGATCGTCTTAAAGAGAGAGATCTGCCCTTTTTCCCTTAGGAAAGCGAAGAGCTTAGCCTTTAGCGCGTGCCAAGCCCAAGCGAAGATCCATCCATCCTCATCCTTGCTCTCAGTCAGTCCGTAATGCCTGCTTTTTTTTTATCGACAGTAGCCGATCTGTGCTTTCTAGTTCAAGTAGAAATTCCTGCGTTCTTTCATGGAGGGATGGAAAAACATATGAATGAGAGAGTTTTAGTAGACCGGAAGAGGCAATCAAAGATTGTTGAATGCATTAGAGTTCATGCTTGGTAGCAGTTCCCCGGTCGCAAGCCGGTACGTATGCTTTCTAATAAGCCTGGCTTCCTTGCTTAGCTCGAAAAAGTACGCTATTCAAAGCAGAGAGAAGGCCTGTAGAGGGAGAATTTCAACTATTATCTCATCTGCTTTATAGCCTTAAAGCAACTAGTCCTATTCGTAAACATCTTGAATATGAATGTGCAGTCTATGATTAGCTTATTTCCAAAGCTTGGATTCAAAAGATCTCGAAATCATTCATAAATAAATCTCTCTTACTATGCTTAAGACATGCATAAGCACTGGCCGAAGAGAAGAAACTGCGCACTCACACACTCGCAACTGACTGGTTTGCTGACGGGCTTTGGCTCCTTTGCTTGCTTGGTACCCTTTTTCTTGCTATTGGGGACTGATTGGTTCCCATAGGTGGAGTGGTCCCTGCAAGGCTATCTGTCTACTTGGCTCTGGTTGTAGGCTTCGTCTTGGGCTATCTTCTTTCTCCTCGTTCTTGGGACTTGCTTGAGGACTGTGTTCGTAATCCTCTATTCCCTCTGCTTCGACTTCAAATGTGAGAGTAGAATCGGTTGTGCTAGAATCAGCTCTAACCGTAGCAGCTCTTATCCTATCTGCTCTTGGTCTTATAACCGGTGGTGGAGGAAGAGAAGTTTTTGCTTGGCTCTTTCCTCTCAGGTCTTTTCGTACTTGTGAACTTGAAGCCAGAAGCTTGGAAACTTGATTGATTGATTTGCAAACTGCGGGGCTTCTAGATGGAGAATGGTTTCAAGTGTTTTCTTCCTTAAATGTTTTGTTTTTTTTTTTTTGAAAGAGCTATGCCTTTTTAATTTAAAAGGAGTTTCTCTGGCTCTTCGACTACGAGTGAGAGTCCGAGCGGATTCCTAAGCTTTAGGGCAGGAATAGCGGGCTGGTTAGGGGGCTTTGTCTTTAAGCAGCTGAAGCTGACTTCGACTTCCACGTAGCTACAGCTGCGGAGGATAGTCTCTAAAAGCTACAAGCGCTTCTTATTATCCGAAAACATACCTAGGTTTTGGCAATCACTCTACTTACAGAGAACCTAAGAACTACCAATAAGCCTTTAGGCAGCGGAAATAGGAAATGCCGTCTTCCTTTACAATGACTTCTTCCTTTTCTATTCACCATAAGAAATTCTAGCTCACCCTCGGATCATGGGATACCTTAAGTCAGCAGCTTCCTTTGAAGATAGGGCATTTACATAAACTCCGAAGCCGTACCCAGGGAGCTTACATCAGGAAACTCCCAAGCTTGCCGAGGAAGGAACAAAAAAGAGATAGCCACCAAACAGCTACACTGATTGGGATTAACCACTTTACAATAACACAAACAACCCCCTTTATATGAGCACGTAACAGGATCTCTCTGCCAAGGCATTCATAGAATGCTCGAGAATACGCAGCAATAGAGCAGACTCTTGCCATTGAGATTCCCTTGGGCTAGGAACATTAATATAGGGGAGCCCGGGAGGGAGGAAAGAGAACCTCGAGAAAGACACCGTCCAACCGCTTATATATGTGTGCGTATCACTTTCGTTTATCTTTGCACTCCTAGCTCCCTTAATTGGCTACCAGAAAGAAGAGACATCCTACTGCTTTGAAAGCGGCTTAGAAAGGGCGGTCCTATATCAAATAAGTTTATAAAGGCAGGTAGTCCCCAAAGACTGACTTTCGCAGCTATCTTAATCACGACGTTCTTTCTTAAAGGTTTGTATTAGCACTCGCTTAGGTGCTAAAGGTATAAAGGTAGATATGTAAATCACTTAGTCCTTGAACTAGGGATATGGCCTAGTAATCAAATTCAAATAGAGTACCAGTACTATACTAGTGAAGGAGGAAATCGTAATCCCACAGGATTCAATGAAGCTATGCCTTTTTCCTATGCTTAACTTAAGGACTAGAATAAGATTCCTTCCTTTAGTTATAAAGCTGAATGGAAGGGAAGTCAATGAAGGAGAATACGGAAGTCAGAGACTCTACTTATGCTTGCGGAGGGATGTAAGGACTACTTTTCTGAATCTTTCATTCTTTAGCTCCTTTCTTTATTTTATCCGACCCGGCCTGAGCCCGAAGGGGAAGAGAGAAGAAAAGAAGGAATTAAAGCCCAGCGGGAACATCTGCTTCTGTTAGAGCTAAAACTCGGCATTCCGGTCCCACTAGATTCTTTTTTTGTTTAGGAGTTTCCAGGGCGCCGGAGGTTGAAGTTGAGGACTCGGCCAATACATCAGCTTAGAAGAGAGCTTATAGAGCAGCTACCTATAATAGTAAGAGTTCCCTCGGCGAAGGGAAGGGTAAGCCCGCAAGCCTAGATAAGATTCTACAGAGTTTCCTTTATAAGAGTGTTTCTACTCTTTCTTTATATCTTAGATCTCGCTGGTCTTTGTCTTTTCTTTCAATTCTTTCAATAGTCAGTCATAAGAGTGTTTCCACTAATAGGAATAGGAAGCGGTCTGTCATTCCTTTATTTTAGGACTTTTCCTTTCAAAGTCAGAGAATTCCCTGGAAGGCAGTCTTGTTTTTATGCTTATGGTTTTAGTTTGATTTGCCTCGTTTCGTTAAGTTCCAGCTTTAAAGCTATAAAAATTAAGGTGATTTTAAGACATTGCCATTGACATTATGGTTTCGCCCGAGTTTGCCTAGCTATAGGCTTAAGGTTTAGGACAAGAGTTAATACTACAAACTAGAACATTCAGCCTATTATAGAGAATAATATGCCCCCGCCCTTTCCTTGCCTTGGGGTGAAAAGCTTTCTTGTCTTTCTTTATGATGGTTTAGGTTAGCTCGGGTTAGCTAACACACACTTGTTGCTATAGCTATTAGTAAACTTAAGAGGGGAAAGAGAGCAAGGGCTAATATGTCATGTCAGTTTATTTGTACTAAGAGCGATTATTCCTCCAACAATTCCTTCTTTCAAAATGGGCATATATATCAGAAAGGCATAAGTCCCACATCTGTTCTGTTAGTCGCCAAGAGTCTCAGATGTCCATTCAAAACCAATAGCTCAGCATCGGGAAAATCATATGTTAAAAGATATTTCTGAGTGACTACCCTAAGAAATCAGACTTATGCTCAGCTCTCCTCGGGATAAGCTGTTCTTCTTTCATAAGCAAATGTGGCAACCTGGTGGTATAGTGAGCTCTCTCTCTGGATTAAGCTTCAGTCATTGATAGAGAGGAATCACCTAGCCTAGCATTAGACTAGACTAGCTAGCCGGCGGATTGCTTTGAATAGCGTAGTTATGTAGCTTAGCTCCGGGGAGGAGACTTGCCTTATCAGATGCGGGATTACCTGTTGATGCGGTAGATGAGGTCTTTGCTTTGCTTTTCTTTTCCTGTTAGAGAATGAGTTGTTAGCCTTACAGAATGCGCTGCACATCTATCATTCTATAGTAATGTCGGCTCTCCCGCTGTTGGTGGTTTAGTTGTAGTAAGGGTGGTAGGATTAAGATTAGGAGATTGATTGAGTGAAGTAGGGTTCGATGAAATATTAAATAGAAGTAGGACATCCTTTATAAAGGAAAGTACGACAGCCAATCTAAAGTCAAGTATGCCAGAACTCGTAGCCTTGTTGAAAGAGTCTCCTCTTTCTTTCTTCTCCCCTAAGAAGTCTCGTCTCGAAAAGACCAATTGAATTTTCTCTTCCCTTCCCTGGGATTGGCTCTGAAAGAAGAGGACTGATTATACCATGAACGGACTCCTTGTCAGGAAGAGATAGAGATAAGGCTTTCCTGGCTTCTCTCTTTCGCCTTATCGATGCTTGGGTCTTCATTGGGCACTAGTTGCGCACTAGCTCTTCGGTGTGAATAAGAAAGTGTCAAGTGATTGAGTCTTTCGGAGGTGTGGCTAGCTTTGGGTCAGCTGTAAACTCTTGTTCAAGGAGTGAGGGAAAGGCAATTCATTCATTTCACAGGCAAAAGGCCAAGGCGAGAAAGAGGAAAGAAGCTGGTCTTTATCGCCTTTTTATACTATGCCTTTCATCGTGAACTACTAAATCGACTCCTCTTGTTGGCAAAGAGAAATCTAGCCTTTTGCCTTTCTGGGTCCGGGCTAATTCTTTGTCAAGCACCAATTCTTCCTTTAGTAGATCAATTCCTTTAAGGTAAGGGATCTACTACGGAAAGCATTTGAACAAGACCGATACCGATTAAGCATGTTGACTATCATCAAGCATACCAGCATAGCATGAAGCCTACCACCCTACCCGAAAGCATTCTCTCTATCCGAAAGCCTACCATCGACACATTGGAGTCTACCTTTTCTATCCCCAGTGGAGTCGCCACTGTGCGCACCCACACTTTCATCTCTCCACATCACTCTTAGGGATTCGAGTGAAGTAGAGGTATATGATAATAAGAAATTCTTATTCTGCTAATTCTCTTCTTGTTGCACCATGCCCAAGCTTGACGATAGCAGTGGAAAAAAAAGTAACCATCGGATTCAAAGAATCAACCTTTCTTCCATAAACCTAGGCAAGACCAGAAGTTTATCTATCTGCAAAAGGCGCTGGAAAGAGGTCGAAAGTAGGGCGGAGGGTGGGCGTAGCGGATTTGATCATCCTCTGCTCGTAGGGATCCGGGGCACCGCCCAGAAGCGTCACGGACGAACCTAATCGTCTCGCAGTTACGCGAACCAGCTCCATCATCCACATCTCATATGCCATTGGCGGGGGTCCCATTCGTCATGTCCCCTTTTAGGGGATCCCATTCCCTTTTTAATCTGTCCTAGCCCGATTCATGAGTAGAAGGGGCTTCCTAGCCCAATTCAATAGGGATTCGAAAGAAAAAGAGAGAGTCCCGCTTGGAGATATGTAATATCGTCGGATGAAAGAACCTCTGATTCTGTGCTCGCAGCGTCTCCTTCTCTTCTCAAAGAATAGGGATTTAAGAATAGGTATATTCTCAAAGACTAGTTTCTAGGTAAAGTAAGAAGCGGGGCTAAGAATAGAACGCAAAGTCTTAAGTGAATCAATCAAAACTTCAATCAAATAGGGGACCCACGTGCACCCCTTCCACTCAGGGTTTAAGAAAGAATTCGAGGCTTTGATAAAATAAAGATTTTGAATGGGTACTCAAAATTAAAAGTGGATCACCAGCACCAGACAGTAAAAAACTCTCTGGAAGAGCTCCTTCGTTCGGCTGTAGGACCATCTGATATGCGGTTTTGCCTTAAATCAAATCATAAGCATTCTTTAATAGAAAGGAGCAACTGTGGTGGTGCAAAGGGTTGGAGTCGTTCTAGAGTGATAAGCGGAATGACTCCTTTGAGAAGAATATGGATAGAGGAGGCTTTCTCGAAAGAATAGGGACAGGTCCAGTAGCGGGCAAAGCAGAGATATGGCTCGCAAGGAAAGAGGTCTGGTTACACGAAAGCTGGTAGGGCGAAGGGAAAGGCTGGGCTCGTTCAGTCCTTACAAGCGAGCCACTCCATTTCGAAGAGAAGGATTTATCGTGAACAAAGAACCAGATTTCATCCCCAGTTCTCCGGGTAGAAGTAGAAGAAATGCGCTTTACTTTAAATTTTAAATTTAAAAGGGTGATTCCCGGTCTTTCATTTCAATCAATATCAATGTGTGGGAATCGAACGAGTGGTAGTCAGTACTGATAGTATGTAAGTAGCCCGCTTCGGGATAAATCGAATCCATCTAATAGCCGAACTCTAGGAGCGGGGCAACTAAGCCATCAGTCTAGCGGGGCAACTGGAGCCGTAAGTAAGAATTAGGATTCGAAATGCTTACTCTGATGGTGTTCCGGGGGATTCTCCGGAAGGGTCGATGCCTTCTCCTGTACCAGAACAGAAGAAGAAGACGGGCATTTATGGCATTTCTAGCGGAGATGGGGATCTTTCTATCTATTAGTTGGAGATGGGGATCTTTCTATCTATTAGTTGGAGATGGAGATCTATCTATCTATTAGTTCCATTCCACTTTTGACTAATAGTCAATTCTTTCCCGCCAGTCTTTAGGGGTAGAGTTTTGTCCTTGGTCGGCAAAGCAAGATATCTGTACTGATAAGTGAAGAAGTCCGAATACCTGTAGTAGTAGTCCACTTATAAAGTTATAAAGTAGCTCGCCTGCAGCAGTAGTAACCCTGCCAAGTAAAATGGAGTTCTCGAGCAGGAAAGCTCATCGCGAGGTAACGAACGAGTCGAAACAGATGGTGATCCTACATAAATAGCTAGCGTGGAGCAAGCGGTTAGGATTCTATGTGACGGAATAGAAGTGATTATCTATGGCTTATAGACGGGCGTAGCGCTTTATGATTCCCCTTGGTTGCTTCATGCACTTTCCCTTAAGTTCAGGCTTTTCCTTCATGCACGGGGAGAGGTTTCTTGGCGATGTAAGTAAGTGACTTTCTTTTCTGGACCTTTCACCCTCAGGGATGTAGCTAAAACTAAAAGTCTGGGGGTTATAAAGGATTAACTGGGTGGGAGCTCTCTTTGAATACGTTAAAGGCTCACACTCCGTCCAGCTTCAGATCGAAGTCCCGATTCACCAATCTCCGAGTAAGCAACCCTTTCTAATAAGTTCTAATAAGAAAGGGACTCGTGCTCGCTGCTTTTCTCATCTATGGTTTCTACCATGACTAAAACAGAATCGGAAACAAAGATCGGGATGGAATCGCCTTTCCTTCTTCGTCTGCCTAAGACAGAGTCCCGCTTTTCTAAGAGAAGAGGAGGTGGACTACTGAAATGTATATTTTTTTTATATGTTTTTCATTGGTCGGTCTATCGATCGTAGAGGAATGCCCACGGTCCTGACTTTGTTCCAACTAGGCCTGTGTAGCTTTCTTTCTTTCACTGAACACCAAACGGGCATTCTCCGTGCTGGCATGAACAACCTAGAAAGAAGAATTACAGATTTGCTTTGTTGCACCGATCCTACAGCTAGAGTGAACTAATCGGAGCTCAATAGACTTGATCTTGACCTTATTTTATAGCCCTTTCCCTATCGCAGCACTGCTTGATGAGATCTGAAGCTGACAAGACAATGATTGAGTTTTCCAAAGCCGCGACTTCTTTTTTTACTTCAACTTCCAATTGCTTATGTCTGAGCTGCTTCCTCTGTCAGAGGGTTAGTCCATTCCCCTATTGGGGCAGTAGCTTGACTCCCAATAAATGCTATTTTATAGACAAGAAAGAGAGGACAATTGTGATACCTAATCCTAACCCAACCCAGTCGGCGTGTAGTCGAGATTTCTCCCAGTCCTGCTAGCCAAAGCTAGTAGTCAGTCAGATGAGTCTGTCCCTCCGGTATGTCTCTTTCAAAAAGGACTGCTTTAGTATTGAAGTCAAGTTGGTTTATAACCGAAGCGGTCCTATTTCATCAGATGTGGGAATAACCTCTGCATCTCATGCCCTCTTTGAATGGCTTGTTCAAGAAGGGATTGCTGTTCTTAGAAAGAAAAAAGTCCTCCCACCAGGCCACTGATAAGAAGAAAGAGTATGCCTGCAACATTTCTTGTCTAATATCTACAGCTCGTTGATCTTTTTCGCCTGTTCTGGCTAAGCCCATTCCAGTCTATTAGGCAAGGTCTGTTCGATTTTTCTTATATTAGTCATCTTAGACAGCTCGGCAAGCAGCTGAACTCTTTTCCTCTTTCTTTTGAGACGAATGAATTCCGAATAAAGGAAGAAAAGCAAGGAGTAGTCCTTGTGGGACAACCAGCCAGCAAAGGATAGGGTTTTCATTGACCAACGATCTGAAAGCGGTAAAAGTCAGGTCAGACCGAGCTGGTTGAGCAGCAGGAGGAGAATCGGTCTAATCTCAGGTAAACCACAATCGGAGTCATAAGGAAAGTACCAGTGGGACAGGAAGCATCCAATTGACACAGATGTGGCACTTCCCGCCTTTCCGATCGGATCAATAGCTGTCACGTATCGAAGGGGAAGAGAGCATAGCAATAGGACTAAGAGAAGGCCAATCCCCTGCTGTTGGAAGGTTTGCGGGAAGAATTGGACAAGATGTGAAAGTTACTGTTCGAGAATGCCTTACTTCATCCGCAGAAAGAGAAGTTGCTGTTTTCGTCTTTTCCGCTCTTAGAAGTATGCCAATTTTAATTGCCTTGCTCTGAGCTCTGAGTCTGCCTCTTTGGATTCACTAGCCTTTTGAATTTGAATTTGAATTTGAATTTGAAAAGGCTTAGCCAAGACTGATTCCTTCTAGGCAAATATATCTCCCCGAGCAGAACCGGTCTTTGCAAGTCAATAATGTCCAGTCCAATAGGGTAGGGTCTTTGAAAGAAGGAGCTCTTTCATAGCATAGTTAGTTAGGATACCCAGAATCCCCGGTGATAGAATCCACTGCTCTTTGATTTGAAGGAGGAATTGCACGACTAGAAGAAGAGGGTGGACATGAATGCCCCGAATAGGGTATTTTAGAATGAAATTGGTCCTTCTTCCCCGCGATGGGATAGGCTCAACGATGGACATGGACAGAAAGGGTTGCACCTTAGAGAAAGTAGCTAGTCTTGTCCTCGTTAGGGTTAGGGGAAGACCTTCTTGCCCTTTTTGCCGATATTACCACCCGACCCTCATCGAGCAGGAAGTAGACCAGCCTTTGAAGCCTGAACTCTTACTTCTGGTAAACTGTTCGAAAGTAGCTAGTCTTATCGGCCTGAAACTCTTGTTTTAATGCCCACAGATCCGCCGAGCCAGCCTTCTAAATCAGGATTGAATGCGTACTAGCTTTTATCCCTCATATCTTTTAGGCGTCTTCGAATCTTGTTGACAAGCTTGCTAACTACTTCCCTAAGCCCCCCGTAAGAGATACCCGACCGAGGGAAGTAAGAGCAATTGGCCCTTGCCTTTCTTACTGGAAAAGAATGGTTCGATTTATCAATTTCAGTATGAAAGTTTTCTCCCGCTACGGGTACGAAACATAGCTATTCCTTGAATAGCCTTTTGATTGCGTGGGATTTGTAATAAAAAAGTCCCCGGAAATCTCCGACATTAATGAGATTGGGATGGTTTTTTTTCTCCGAACGAAGTGCACCCTGATCTTAGATTACTTAATTTTGTAAGAGAGGTGGTAGGCAAGCCAGGCATTACCAAAGCTTTACATAGGTGAATTATGCCCTTTCTCGGAGGTAGCTTGGCCCCCCTTCTTTCAAAGAACTACTTCTCTAAGAGCTTGCCCTATCTCGAGGAATTCACGAATCAGATGGAGAGCGACCCAAGTCAAAAGAAAGGGAAGGCTATAAAGCCTAAGCCAAAGTGGTGGGGAAAGAGAGGCGTGTCGTGAATGGGAAAACATATTCCACCCAGCTACTTCTCTTTATCGACCTTACCAGGGAAAGGAAGACATGACGAGGGGCCTAGCCTCTTTGTCTGGTTGAAGGACCCACGGTGCGGTAACTAGCAAGCATCACTCCAAAAGACTATCCTATCCTTGACTATCAAGCAAGGGAATCACTAGTTCCATCTTGGTACTAAGCTAATATGTCCATACGCGGGGGATAAGCACTAATTTCCTTTCATGGCCTTAAAACTAGGTCGAAGGTAATAGAATGAAAATCTCTTAGGTCTCCGCCTTTGCTGCTAACAAAGACAGGTTTTTCATTAAATGAATGCTTATTCGGGAAACCTTTCATTAAGAGTAAAAACTCCGTAAGGAAGCTATTGCTCTTTTGAGCTAGACCAGTCTCGCAAACACGGTTCGTTAGCTCTGGGGCTACAATGCCACTCTTCCTGTGATGAAGGTTCGGAGAGATTCTGTAGGTGGCACCTGACAGAGCTGCATACCACAGCACAGACCAATGCAAGATTTTTAAAAATTTCCTGATAAAGCAGACAGCTCGCAGGTTCCAAACCTTGAAGATCTCCGCCTTAGGACTGGAGGATTTCATCAGTCCTGACCCGCAGGGAAAGAGAGCCATGTCAGCTGGCTCATGGGAGGCTGAAGAGAAAGAAATGGAAGGCAATTCTTAACCTTCGAAGAGCGTAGGTGACCTCTTCTGGCTTGCGGATGAAGGAGAAGATTTAGCCCTTTTATTGGCGTTAGCGGATGATGCGGATGCGATCATAGCAAGGTTCCGATCAACTCCACTCAACTCTCTTATAGCTATAGCCCTTATCTTGATCTTGGAATGCTCGCATGATTCTGATTGATCATAGAAGGACTCTCCTTCTACGACCCATTCTGTTCATAGAAAAAAGAGTTTACTCAGTCTGTAATGGAAGGGAGGGGAGCTCACTGGCCTTAAAATGCGTTTTAGGCCTTTTTTGGCCTTTTTTTTATAGGATGGATGTTTTGTAAGTAGCAGCCCCTCCCTTCTATTCCTCGATCTGCTATCGATCTGATTCGATTGTCTTTTCCCGCAGGGAAGTCTTTTTTTATTTATGATTTTTATGGATAGGAATAGGGAATAGGACTATCTGCTTTCTACTCTTCCACGTAAGAGTGAATCGTAGCGTTTATATCTGGGATTAAGCTCTGCAGCCAGCCTATGCCTTTCAGGCAGTTTCTTTCCCTTCTAGCTATAATAACTTCCTTTCCCTCTACAACCTTGCTGGGATTGCTTGATTGGGTTAGCATTCATAGCACGAGATGCAGTTCAGTTAAATAGATAACTCCATCTTTCCTGCCAGTCTGTCTAGCCCGTCTAGTAACAATATCTCCTCCCGCTTTACCGCTCTAACAGACTGAATCGGAACGTGTCATTTCAGTGGTTTAAGCTCTAAATCTATCTGTAGAAAGATTGATCACATCTCTAGGGTATTTCCTTTGGGGTCATGGCTCTGATAGAAAAGGTCTGCATCCTATTAAGTTAAGTGGAAAGAGGTTCCCAAAGATTGTGGAGGACTGGGTATTCGTAAAACTGAACAACTTGGTCTCTTTAGCTAAGCTCAACTGGTCTGTTTGTTGCTGAAAATAGTGAGAAACTCTTCTCTAGAGTCATTAAAGCTAAATACCTGAATAGGAATGGGGTTGCAACCTCTTTTAGAAATGGTTCTCACATCTGGAAAAGCATGGGCAGGGGACTCTATGCTAGCAGTGTACAATGGAACATAGGTAGTGGTAGTTCCATATCCCTCTGGTTTGGGGACCCTTAGATCCCTTATCTTTGGTCCTCTGAACCGAGGTGAAGAGAATCTCCTTATTTCATCCTCTATCAGAAGTAGTTCGGATGGACTCGTTGAGAAGCACCATAGAGCCGGATCTAACGTATAATTTTTGGAGGAAGTTGGATAGCTATCTAGAGATAATCTTCCTTGCCCGTAACTCTTGCCATAGGCTCTTTTTAGTCCGTTTTGCTTTTGAAAGAGCCTTTGGTTTGGCGTCTGTGGCTCGTTTGATTGATTCCGGGTGCTTCGTGGGATTTTGAGAAGCATTCTAAGCCTGCCCATCTTAACGCAATTCCTAGCTTGATGAAGGTCAGGTGAATACCCGATGATCGATATTGGCAAGACCCGTACCTCGCAACTGAGCTCGGAGTCACTGACCCTGATTTTGTCAACTAAGCGCTTCGCCCCTGATTCTCCGAAGAGAAAAGGTTTCCTCGTCAAGAAGAGTAAAAGCAGTAAAGCAGTCAATCCAGTAGGCACTAATAAGAGCGGCTACTTAATAGCTGATTCGAGAGCAATAGCAGCGGAGAAGATCCCAACAACGGCTATTTTAACACCGATTACTGTACCAGCGGTTGCTGATTCAATTGAGAACATCACAGCTGATACGACAAGACCGCTTATTCACTCACCAACAACAGCGCATTCAATAGCAGCCTACTCTTTATATATGTGATTTGCTTCCCTTAGTAGCCTTTCTTATATATGCAACCACTTTTTGAACAACCAATTCCTATTCATGCGACAACAGCACATTCTATGCCATCTTCCTTATACTATTGATTAAACCAAGCGATTCGTGTTCAATTGCAGCGTATTTTGACACCGTATTCTGATTCCCTCCCTCACATGTCTTCTCTGCTCGTGGCTATCAAAACCATTGATTCAATTGGGCAAAGAACCAACTATTCATGCCATTCACCCTCCTACTCCTCGTCCATGAAGTCAGTTGACTTTCTTTTCCGGTAAAGGCAGCATAGGCCCTAAGAGCCTATTTTTCCACATCAAGAGGACAGTCATCAGTCCCACAACCCCTAACAATCTACAATCAGCTATAAAACAACAGCTATTAGCTGTATTATAAAATACATAGGGGGAAAGCTTTAGAAAAAGCATGGCAAGTGAGTCTCCTTAATAGGAAGAAAGACTTCAAAAATAGAGAAGCTAGCAATCTTGAAAGAAGGCCAGAAGAAGAGAGCAATACTATTTTGCAAAAGTGCTAAGCCCTTCCCAGCCTGGGGAATAGAATAGTAAGAAGCGCGTATGTCCCCTGTCTTTCTATCATTTCTATAGAAGGAATTAACGAGAAAAAGGACTGTCCGGCATAGTGATGTCACCGGTCTTGAATTCCTTTTCAGGCTTGACCTACTTAAGTAAAAGGGGAATCCTATAACTAGAATAGAAATCGGGGATGGCACTTGTCTTTCTTGCTTTACTTTCTTTTAGAATAGTCAGACTGGAGATAAGCCTAGAGGGCTAAACCTAGCCTAGCGGAGAGTCAGCCTAGTTGTTAGTTTGTCCTATAAGAGTAGGTGGGGATGTCGCTTTTCTTTACTTTGTTTTTTTATCATACTAGGAAATTCCTTAAGTTAAGTCTTTCCTAAGAGTAGTAGCTGATCCCCTTAATCCTTCGTTCTTGTAAGTGAGTGAAGTGCAGCCTATTCTTGGACAATTTTTTTTATATTTAGTAAATTACGTTCAATACAGGCTTTACCTCTTCTCTCTTCTAGAAGAGTTATGTTATAACTATAAGATTCAGTCTCTCAGTTAAGAAACCCCGTAATTTGAATTAAAATAGGAGAAGACGCCTAATCCCTTCTCTCTCTTCCTATTCTATTTAGAAACTGAACTCCTTGGAGTCAGGTAAGCAGTAGGGCTAGAAGAAGAGTTCCCTTGTCTTTCGTTTCTTTCTTAAATTGGTCTTTTTAATTCTTTTATTGGATTCCTTACTAAGAGTAAATAGCTATCTTAGCAAAGAGTTATAGTATAGTTATACTGTAGGCCTATAACTAGAAGAGTAAACCTAGACTAGAAAAGAGAATAGTTACTATAGAAGATGAATAAGCTTCCTTTGCCTGTCATAAGGCTTTCTTTCCCTGTTCTAGCTCCAAAGCTTCCTTTCAATAGGAAAGATAGGAAGACTACGATTCCTAGTACCTAGTAGTTCAAGGGTCTTAGAAAAAGTGTGAAAATAACTTGCTTTCCCTAAAAAAAACTGTGTTCTGGGCCCGTAACAATCCCAAGTAGTCGTGGGCAGTAAGGTCTTTTGTTAATAAAAGAGGATCAAGGGCTCCTCTGTGTCTAATCCCGTATCTGCTCCCTAAAGCTATCTCCAACCCTTCCGTTCGATTTTAGATAGGGGATATTTTATTCTGCATTACTCCACCGCAGGAAGACGAGATATACATTTTGGGATGTATAGACGTGAGCAGAGCAGAGGCATAGAGAGGTGTGGTTTGACTGCAAAAGCGGGTTGGGGAAAGGAGATTGAATCAACTCGAGACCTACTAATCTTTAGTTCGATGAGCACTCGACCGCTCCCCTTGAAAGATATTAGACACCGGCATGAACTGCCATCAATCACTATCTCCCTCCATCGAACCCACCGGATGAGAAAAGGAAGCAAGCTCTCGATTCCTATGTTTTCTTTTCGACGAAGCTTCAAGCCAGATCAGCTCCTATCTTTATTGAATCCCCATATTGCCCGTGCAGCCCAATCTAGCTGTATATCTTAGCTCGAATCGATCTCATTCTATGGAGGACCTCTCCTTACACGGGTAGTCAACCACCCCAATGCTTAAATTTAGATGTGGCCTTACCGAACTGGAGGAACCGGAAAGAGCAATTCTTTCTCTAATTGATATCGGGCCTTCATCTGTTTGAAGCAAGACGCCAAATCCTTCATAGTTCTTAGCACGACATGCCGCTGTCTAAATGAAATGAACTCTCAAAGAGGCTTTCTCGAGCCACCCTCGGCTTATCTCAGTAAGCTGAAAAAATTCTTCCCTTCCCAACCCCACTGATATGACAATGCTATTTTTTTTATATTGATAGAATAGAATCGTTGTCAAAAATGTGTCCAGTTATGGTCTTTCCAATTCCAATGCAAGCCCATCTCACCTGCTATAGATAGCATTATATATAGGTCAAAGAGGGTAAGGTGGGCTCCTAGCTTGAAGCTTTCATCGTAGAACCGAGATTGATTCGATAAAGACCGGTGGTTCCAGACTCTCAATTCCGAATTCACATCCGGGGAAAAAGGGCCTTCTAAACCAGTGGTAGAGGTGGGGCTCACATATAGTAAGATTATCAAACCTCTTCTGATAGGGCTAGGCGGATCTCCATCACTGAGGGAAGGGGAAGAGACTGATGCTACTACCAAGTACCGGGTGAATCATATCGAGCGAAGAACCCTTACCTTGCTGTCGTATCGAAGCGATCGGGGAAAGGGGCTTACCCGGACCGAGCAAGTGCTTTCACGGTCTTCTATTCCTGCTTCAGTAAATGACAAAGGGAAAGGGTTGGTATTCTCATCAAGGTTTATCCGGTAGCTGAGCTATTCTTTGCTCCTGGCGGACCATTACGTGTACTGTCTACTTTGCTCTTTATGGAAGAGCCGACTCCATGGGATAAGGCTTCCGCTAGTGGATATGAGGCTTTCGTTCGATACAAAAAATTCATCAACAAGGGGGATAGGTATGGGTAGTTTTCGGGTGGGGACCTGACCCGACAAAAAAGCCTTTTTCGTTAAGATAAGATAAAGAGGTATCTGGCGAAAGCAAACTGAGATCTTGGAGCAAGGGCTGTAGTTTCTCATTTCCAAAAAAAAGGATATTTGGTTGGAATAACAACTCTTAATCTTAACCCAAGCGCCCTTGAGTGCCTTTAACCAGGTACTGACCCGGATATGACCTCGTGAGCTCCGAATGGGTAGTCAATCCCTAAACCTCTCAACGAGCATGTCCCCCCTGACACTGGCCTGTTCCCTACTGACTCGCAGTATCACTGGGCTTCTCCGTCCTACCTTTGGATAAGACCTTCCTTAATCCCGACGCTGTCCGCCCTGAGCGCAACGCTCTTGATTCCGCCCTATTTATTACATCCTAGCTCGGATTAAGAACCTTACCTCCTCTCGTAGTCCTTTTGGCTGCCGATTTTGTTTGTGTTCCATGGCCGGCGTCCTCTCTTCCTCCACCTTGCGAAAGACTTCATCTGTGTTTAACAGATGAATCGCGGTAAGAGCTTTCTCCAACAATTCCTCCTTCTCTTCATCGGTCATCGATTCCGTCAATTTTTGCTTGCCTTGCAACGCCTTCACCAATCCCTGTTGAACAAGGATTGCGCGCATCCGGAGTCGCCACATACTGAAGTCGTTGGTACCATCGAATTTGTCGATTTCGAATTTGGTTGACATCGCAACACCAACTTTACTCGACCTGGTACAAAAGCTAGGTCTCGTGGGGAAGCTTACGTGGATCATACCAGGGGGCTTCCCTATAAAATCTTTTGCCGGTACCATCTTTTTGGATAAAGATGGTTATATTCAAATTAGCTTGAAGTGAATTTCCAACCTTACTCAAATAGGGAATAGATCGCTGTTCTTAAACCGCTCTCTTTCGAGGCAGCTAACTGATAGCCTGACTGTCCTATGTTGTATGTCCCTCCCTGGAATTGAAGGAAGTCCCGAATAAGAGATTAAGGCCAGAAGAAGAATCGGAAAGAGACCGTGCCCGGCAAGGGGTATGCTTAGATTCCCTTGTTTCAGCGCTAGGGCTAGGGTCAAACAAGCCTTCCTCCATCCGTTTATTCCATAGCCTATCGATCCAAGCCAGATCTGCAGCCAGTGACGATAATTAAGTAGTTAGTATAAGTAGTAGTTTACTGGGACGATCCACTAGATCCATAAGCCCGTAAGGGAAGATGAATAGCCTTTCTTTTACCAAACCTCGTTCGATCCCGAACTGCATTCAAAAAAGTCAAGAAAGCGAGGGATTACCAAGCTAGAAAGAAGAGAAGATAAGGTTTTGAGCTAACTTCCATGATAGGGAAGGAGTGAACTCGTTTCAGTCTCATGCGGCGAAGAGAACCGGCTGATGATGTGCCTTTGTGAAACCTCCTAAAGGATGAAGCAGTAGAATTGGATTCTTGTAACCCATTTCCAAAAGTCGCCTGCGTGTATCATTCATCAATAAGGCATGCCCATTATGCACAGGGTTCCTTAACTGAAATGCAAAAACTGCATCAGCCTGACGCCTATCAAATTCCTTCCGGAGTTGTTGGGGAAAGAGCCTGTAGTGATCAAGCCCATCATTCTATTTGATAGGCTTTAGCACTTCCAGATCTCCACCTATGAGCCAATTAATTTCCAGCTGGCTTTGAAAAACCTCGACATATGGCAATCCTGGTGCGGTTGTACCCCACGTTCTAGCTATTCTTTCTTCTTTGTTATGCTTGTATATCTCAATACTGAAAAAAAAAAAATGTCAATTTAGGAAATATCCTTTGGCTAAGGGAAGAGAGTCAAATAACTTGGCGGACATTGAGCTAGGTACATAATTAGAATTTAATTTTGAATCTTAAAAGGCAATGCAACAAGACTCAATGAAAAATTACAAAAGGAAAAGCAATTGGCTTCACAAAACAAATGGGGGTGGGTGTGAGGGGTGACTGTCTAAAAGACAACATGATTGGTTTTTGCTAAGATCCCCATCAATACTCAATTCAATTGGTGTCATGCCCAACTGGAGTCGGTTTCCCCACAATGTGACAGCCCCTTTTCACTGAAAAATTCTGGTCCCATACAACTCATAACAAACTTAGCTGAAAAGAACCTACTCTCGATGGTAAGAGCCTTTACTTTCTATTCTATTCTATTAGTTAAATGCTAGCGCGCTACTTCTAGCAGAAAGCTTTACTAATAGGGCTTTTTTTATAGATTAAGAGGTGAGTAAGGGGCTGCTTCTTAGCGCTCCAGGAAATGAGATTCCGACCAAGAACAAAAGCCCGAGGTAGAGCGTCGGTCGTCAGGGCAGCCTGCCTTCCTTTATTTTAAAAGAGTAGGGGCGGATAGCTTGGCACCCGGAGATATAGGCGTAGCGCAGGGCAGGATGGACAAGATAAGAATTCAAGAGTATACTTTGTTTGGGTTAGACGAAGTCCAGAGGTGGAGCGAGATACCTCCATGCCGAGAAAGTAATGCAGCGGATGAAAGAGACAAATTGGTTGCCAAGCTCCTTGATGAAATCGAATAAAAGAGAAGAATCATTCCCGGTGAGAATGTTATCGTCAACATATAAAAGAAGAATGAGGCAACGACCATGACGTCGACAAACAAACATGGAAGAATCCGCACGGCTACAGTGGAACCCTTTTTCTTTTTAAAAAATAAAGCAGTGAGAAACGAGCTAAATTTCTGAAAGCAGGCCCCCTTCTTAGCTCTTGGTGCCCGCTTTAGTTGTCGGAGGCCGTAACGTAAATCGCTTTCTTGAGCTTGCATACCAAGTTAGGATTCCTAGGAGAAGAGAAGCCTGGAGTTGGAGGAGGCTGAATAGAAACTTATTCTTGCGAATCCCCCCTTACCTTATGTTGTTGAAAGGCATTCTTCACGTCAAGTTGAAATAAGGGCCACTTCTTGATTGCAGCCAAAGCAAGAATACCAGGAATGGTGGTCATTTTAGCAACCTGGGGCAAATGTTTTCCCTATCTTTAAATTAAAGGGGTTATACTCAACTTCCTAACGGAAGCCTTTAGCTACTAATCTAGCTTTGTATCTCTCTATCGAGCCATCTGCTTTATGCTTGATCTTGGTAAATCCACTTGCAGCCAATGGCTTGTTTCCCTGCAGGCAATGAGACTAAGTCTTATTCTTTTTTTTCCTGGGCATTGATTTCTTCCTGCATAGCATTTCTCCAGCAAGAATGATTGAAGGCTTCAGCAAATAATTCAGGTTCATGAGAAGATTGAACTGACATGAGGTAAGCTCGATGTTTTGGGGACATAAGATAAGACAAAAATACTTCAACAAGATAAGAAACTTGAGAGGATCGACGAACCTGAGAGAGAGATCCAGAATCTGAGGAAGCGACTGGCAGGGAAGCAACTGGGTTAGACTGCTGATCTTCTGGAGTAGTCTTACCCTGGGAAACAGACTGTAATCGCCGCCGAGAATAAACATGCTGTGCCGGGGGATTGGAATCCTCTTAGGTCAGCTGAACAGGCTGACAATCGGCAGAAGATGCTGGCCTGAAGAGTGAGGCTGATCCGTAACATCAACTGCAGAAGAATGAGGTTCGAGTTTATGAACAGGAGAAGGCCGCAATACATCTCCATCACCATTCTCCCCCGGGGCTGATAAATTAGGTTAAGGAAAATATGAGGCGACCCCATTAAAGAGAACATTCAAGGATACATCGAGTCTCTTGGATTTCACGTCATAGCATCTATACCCGGACTGAGCATATCCAAGAAAGACACAAGTGGTTTCCTTGGGGACAATTTTTCTCTTAACTGCGCAGGAATATGAAAACAAAACACGTGCATTCAAACACTCGCAAATGCTATAGGATGGTGCTGCCCCAGTAAGAAGTTCGTGAGGTGCCGCTGCAGCTTATTCCCTCTCTCTTCCCCCCCCCAAAAAAAGGAGAGAGATGTCCCGTCCCTTCTTTATGCACATCCATATACATAGCCAGACACAAAGGTGTACAATCCGGTAAAAATCTGCGGTTCTTGAAATTCATGAAGAGTCTCTTGTTCTCTTACTTGCTCTAGTGGCTGGCAAAGGCCAACCGAGAGGGGAGAACGAATGGCTCAGGAATCGACTGGTTCCGAGCGGACTTGTGGGGATGCTGCTTGGATTATCGTAGAATAAGAGGAGCCGTCTTAGGTAATTACTTCACTTAAAAGACAGATGCCGCCGCTGCGAGGCGAAGGAGTAACTTGTCTGGTCTTGCGGTGCACTCACTCCCGTTACGAGAATGAAAAAAGCCCCAGCTCGACTCGAGACCAAGATTCCTTACAACTCGCACCAATAGCGGCACTGAACGGCCGGAGATTGATTGAAAAGGCAGCCCAGACAGCCCGCCCCTTTAGTGATTGTGATCAAGAGCACACACTGGACCTGACCTACTAATCATCATCTCATCTGACGCGAAGCAAAAAGAAGGGGGAACCTTTACTTCCCAGCCGCCCCCCCCCTAGCCGCCTACCTACTCGTGCTCGTAGCTCGATCGGGGGTCAAGAGTGTGGTCCGGCGGAAAAAAAGAAGTCGTCCGTATCAAGTGATACGTGAATTGCTCAGTAGTGCTTCGCCACTACCGTAGCTGGCGGAAATAGCTTAATGGTAGAGCATAGCCTTGCCAAGGCTGAGGTTGAGGGTTCAAGTCCCTCCTTCCGCTCTTGGCTTCGTCGTTTAGTGATAACGAGTGGAGTAGGCAGCGAGTAGAGTGCATAAGCCCCTTTAGAGATAGAGGCGAGCAGCAAGCAGTCCCTTGTATAGAGGGGCTTGCCTGAACTTTCTGACTAAAAACTAAAAAAGGGGAAAGCCAAAACCTACTCCTAACAGGTTGCTGGCTTTTCAGCCGTTGCGCGCTAGCGTTTTCCCTTACTAGTAAAGGGGCTGCTAGTTGTAGCGCGCAGTGTACTAGTGAATAGGAAAAGCGGATTGAGATTCCTAATGACGGATGGAGGTTGAGGATAGAACATGTTCGGTGCCTCGCCCTTGTCTCCTTCGCCGTAGACTGCAAATGATGGGAATTCTATCGATAAAGAAGAGGCATAGGCATCGCCTCTCGATCCAATCCGTCTTCCCTGGCCTCCTCAACACACTCTTGATACGAAAAAAACCTCCCACCATAACCATAGAGAAGAGATCTAAAGTCTGGGTCCCCCCGATCACCCTTTCCTTTGAACCTGAACTGGTCGAGAGAGATGAACCCGCACCACATTTTTTAACCTTCGAACCGAAACCCCCAACTAGAGATGGAATTCCAGAACCTAAACAACTCAGTTGAGAGCTCCGTGACCGTTCAAGGGAAGGTCCACCAATGATTGATAGGCCATTCCCCCCCTATCCGTCTCTTGATCCCTCATTCCACTAATCCGTTGTTACTGATTCATTCAAGGCATAGACTCCCCACTTCTTTGTCTTATTAGCGCAGGTGTTCGTCAACGATGAAAGCCGCTGAACTTAAGACTCTTTTTGAGAAAGAGGGCTAGGCCCAGGAGAGGAGGGCTTTCAGGGACTGGGGAAGACGGGTGGATTATAGAGCTAAGGGCGGATCGAAGGTTTGTCCATTGGGATTGGACGAGCCTCGACTGGGCCAGCATTGATGAAAAAATAAAATGAAATAATCAAAACTTCTCCCATCGCGTCATTAACCGGTGTAGGATTAAAGATCAGGTCCAGGATTCGAGTCAAATCGACCTTCCCTCTCATCCCAGGGTTTGGCAAGGAATTCAATCAAATGTTCGTTGTTCAATATCTCGGCTGCTCAAGAAGTTGGACTAGCTGCTCCTCCGACCCGGAGTGGATTCTAGGGGAAGGGCAGAGCCTCACCTTGCAGTAGGAAGGTGTTCGTTGCTGGGACGGGTTCAAACTGGTGAAGGGAGGAGGAATTCAAGACTCCGATCTTACTGGGGATTCATCACTGGCTAGGGCTTTCGAATCAAAGCATGGGCATCCGCAACTAAGAGGGAGCAGTAGATCGTCGATTGACGAGCCGGGTCAGTAAACTTCTATTGGGACTTCTATTGATTATTGATTCGACTAGAGGGGCTCCTAGCAGCAAACTTGTATGAAGGGCCCCCATGGAGACGCAGGAGATGCAGGAGCCGCCAGCCGGATCGACCAATAAATGATAGGCCAGAGGGATGGGCTCATTCGACTAATCAGAGATCCCTGGCCCTACCTAACACAGAGATGTCCCTGAAATAGGGGATTGGTTGATCGGAAAGCTCAAGGAGTAGGACATTCCATAAAAATCTTTCTGATCCGCTAGCTGGTGGTCCTCTAAAATCCCATTTTTTCATCGACAGGTCGGGTAGGGTGAATTCTAAGGTTCCTTATTCCGATTGTAAAGCGGAAGAAGCCATTCTCCCTGCCCCACCAGCAGTCCGCGTTTTTGACCTGAAAGGAATTGTGAAAATTAAACAAAAATCTGTGTTCACTATCTATGGAGTGGAGTGACTATCTATCCTTAATCTCCTCTTCCCTATCTCCCCCTTTTTTCCTTTCTCGCCGGCAGGAGAATCCATTTCTTTTCTTGTATTGTTTATTATGATTGATCTGTAGAAAAAAGGCACTCTTCCTAATCCGAGTTTGAGATGGAAGAAGACCCAGACGTAGAGTCCCGTCGGCCGGGAAGGGATTTTTTCTATTCTATTGATTTTTTGACTCCCTTCTGGCCTTCGAGGGAAAGCCCTTTCCAGATGGAGTAGTGCATCTCTGTCTTGAAAGCCCGCCCTATAGATAGGAACTCCTATCTCTACTGCCTATCCAACCCGAAGATTCTTTTTCGTGGTGGAGTGCTTCGAATAGGATCCGATCCCATCCCAGCAGTCAAACTCCTTCCTGACCCGGCTCACCTGCCTCTGAAGCTGGAATGCCTTTCTAGAGGAGACTACCCGAGGAATCGAAAAGTTTTAAGTGGGATATGGAATGTGATTGGTGATGGATGGTGGTTATGAAATCAGTTCTGCATCAGATGATGAGCCCATGCGAAAACTTTCTCTTTTATTGGCGCCCGATAGGTAGGCTATTAGATTGAGTCGAAAGCCTACCAACGCATAAAAGTTCCGATTCGAGCGAGAGCCCAAACGGGGGAGGCGAGAACATCTTGATCGAAAGCTCTACTGTTCTGAATAGTGAAAAAGAGTTTGTTTTCAAAATTCGATCAAATCGATCGAGAATCTCATCATCTGTTAGGTGAGCCAACCGACCGATCGAGTTGGGCTGGGCGTCCATGTCACAGAACCTTTCTTCTAGCCAAGAATCCCATTATTGATCGAATCGGGGCGGATCCAATTCATTGGTAAATGAAAAATCTACCCGTTTTAACACTTAGAAAAAAACCTAGAAAAGGCGAGGCAAGGGGCTCTCCATCTCTAGGAAGATTGTGCCCAGGATCTGGTAATCTAAGCCTTGCTTCTTCTGGTCGGCTCGTATTAGCCTGTGCTTTATTACAGGTAGTCATTCCCCCCCTTCCTTTAGTCTTTTCAACGCGTAACCCGTGGGGGAAAAGTATTCAAGCCCGCACATCTGAGATCTGATAACCCAACGGCGGATACTGAGGCCAAAAAGGAATCCCAGGTGACGGAAGAAGATAATGAAGTAATTAAGCAATTGAAGAAGACTCAGGCGAACATTTCCATATGGGGCCTTCGCTTCATTATAAATTTTACCCGGACCTTCTTTCTTCTCCTGCGGAGCCCTGAGAAAGTCACCGGCGGCAGGTTAGTACAGTTCTCCTGCTGCTGATTTGGCCCTGCGCTGATTCAGGAGCTTATTCTTTTCTTTAGTCTAGGATTCTAAATAATAATCAAATCAAAAGAAAGGGCTGGGCGAGAACAAGAAGCGGTCGTCGTCCGGCGGCCGTCTACTAAGCGAAGAACCGCTCGCTGCCTTTTCTTCTCTTCGCGAATAAGATGTGCGGGTAGCCTAGGAGAAGAGAAGCAAGCTACCTTCGCCTACCTCCCATCTATATCTATAGGCGGCAATGGTAAGAGCTGGTAAGCATGGTAACAGTATCGGCGGCCGGGAGCCGGCGCTCCGCGTTCTATCTAGGTTCTGCTCTTACGTACGCCCCACCTCACATAGAAGAGGGGGAAGCCCTTCAATAGAAGAACCCGTGTGAGTGGGAGGGGATTGAATCATTCATTCATCGGAAACGTCTTCTTCCGTGATCCATTTCATGTCCACTCTAATTAGTTATCAAAAAGCCTACTTTACAATTTACAAAGGGAACCGTTGTTTCCCGGGAACCTTGCAACCTTGCGGTTCCCGGTAACCGGCCGTATCGGCCCGGTAACCTTCGTCACCGTCAGTTCCCGCAACCAAGCCTTTTTTTTATGTCTTTCTTTCTGAAGGGCTTGCGGTTCATTACAATTACACCAAAAGCTTTCAGTGAACTATTGAAGCTATCGAGAGAGTACCAAATGCTGACGGTGACGAAGGTTACCGACTTTCGGTGGACGCGGAGCCAACGAGTTCATTCGAACAGCGTAACGAGTCTAAGGTTAAAGAAGCGTTCGCCAACTTTGATAGATATATATAGCATTGCAAGCAAATAGAGCAGAGAGCTTACCCTTTCTTTCTATTAGAGTCGCGAGCTTGTTGTAGTCGGTCCTAAAGGCTAAAGGGAGAACCTTGCTGCTTACTTGCTATATCCCCGCGTTCTTGCACGGCTCGGCTCGTTCTTCGAGCCCTGCTTCTCCTTTCCCCCTCTCTCCGTTCTATCGTCCAAAACAGGCCGTATGGAGTATAGCCAAGTGGTAAGGCATCGGTTTTTGGTACCGGCATGCAAAGGTTCGAATCCTTTTACTCCAGATTATGAACACCCGATCGGATCTGTCAAGAACGAGCTGACGACTACAGGGGAAGCGGCTGACTGCAGTCCCTGAGCCTAGCTTGTAGCAAGCCAAAAGTTTGACTTGAACCTACTTTGCTAAGAGAAAGAAGGGAAAGCAGCATGATTTCCATCCCGCGCAATCCCGTTACCCGTAGCTCACCCGCCAGCAAGCTTCCCTCGCCCTACTACTAAACGAATTCCCGGTTTCGGCTTACGTCCGTCCTCAAGAGGAAGAAGAAAAGAGCTGCTGACGAATTCCACTGTTCGGCTTCAGCCCCATCTCCCAACATGCTATAGGTCGATCGCTCAAGAGAAAATCAATAGGGGGATGAACCACCGGGGGGGTTTCCATTTTTACTCTTGTGACAGTTCGAATTATTTGTTTATTTTATGTAGTGCAAGCTTCTTTCTTTCCGTTCCTACGGTTGCTTCTAGCAAATAGGACGCGGACGCGAGATAGTCTATTCCCCTGCTCCTGCTCGTAGCGCTTGGTTGGTCAGCTGCTCCAGTGGCAAAGCTATCAATGAGCACCTTCGGGCTCCTGAGGGTGAGGAATTATTCCCTGAAGCCGTTGATCCAGAAAGAGAATTACCACCATCAGATGATGATCCCTCAGAGATAGAAGTCCAAATCCGTTATTTTGACCTTGACCTGCCTCTTCCCCAATGGGCACAAGATGCTACAAACTATCATACACGAGCCACTCAAGAGTTCATATCCAATCTGGACTTCTACTTTAGGCAACGGAATCGTGCAGAGATTCTCTACCGAATCGAACTCAAGCTCCTAGCTAAAGACCACCTGAAAGAGGAGCGGATCGGAATTTGGCCGGATAATCTAGCTTTTCCTTGACGAGCTCATCTCAAAAGTAAAGGAAGACATACGAAAGGAAGAATGTAGAACTGCAAGAAGTCACTTCCAAGGATACAACTGCTGGGATTGCGAGACTCCCGGAAAGACATGCAAATACATTCGCGCGGCTACAAGAGAGTTCTTTTACTGTGTCAACCTGCTTAATGAATGGTTTGGGGCTTTCGTTGACAGTCCCTATGAAGACTTCATCCGTCATCACAAATGGTGGCTGCGGGACTCTATCTTTTGTCCCATGAAAGCCTCCTTAAACTTCCGATAAGATTATAGTTCCATGAGTAAGCCTTTAAATAGCTACCTGCCTTCATCAAAGTTTGTACGTATCTGCCTGTTCCTGTGAATGCTCCTTGGTAGGATACGTAAATACTGGCATTTCTTCCGTAGACATTAATTATGAAAAAATTAGAAGTTTAAAAAAAAACCTTGCGTGCGTTCATAATGAGTTGACGGTGCTGTTAACTCGAGCTCACTAAGTGTTGAGCCTTAACCATGCAAGATGGGCATTCGATCTACGTAAGATGAAGTTAGCCAAGTATTAAGCCTGCCCATGCAGAGCTAACACTTGGTCTACGCTAATTTGTGTGGGATATCTACATCGACTTTTTAGTCCACATCGGATCAAGACCTCGTGGATTGGCTTGCTTCCTTGAGAAGACAGTCGTAACCATCAGGAAGTTGTTCTCAAAGCCTCCATAGACAGGTGGCAGCTTCCCATGCAAAGCTTAATCGTTAAGTTTTGTCAATAACCGTTTTTACGCCTGGGGGGAAAGTCTAGAGATTTCCACCTCGATTTTACGGTTGTAAAAACTATCCGCTTTAGGTGGTAACCATACGGACACCGCCTCTTGACCTCTTGTCTTGGGTTGAGAGAGCCTTGGATTGCTTTCGGCAAGTAACTTTCTCTCTTAAAGATGGTCTTCCAGGCCAGGCACTTTCCTCATTAAAAAGCGAAATCACAACAGTCTCATTTCGTGCTGTTGAGGGCATAGCCCCTAGGGCAATCACTCTTTAATAAGGTGCTCCGGGGAAGGAGGTGCATTGACCTTGTCAGTTCATAACCATTTCTTGTCCAGGGGGGACTTGGGCAAAAAGCATCTTTGGGCGTAGGGAAGCCCTTCGCTCGTTCGTCGCTAGTCTATTGTATTCTCAATCGCATTTTTTCTCTGTGTGGCTACAGGAAGAATGAATGGAAAAGTGGTGTAGATTCTACCCGTCAAGTCTGTCTTGTCTAGTTATTTGGTAAGCAATGCTTTGAATGTCGGAACGTACGTGGGAGTGGAAGGGTTGCGCCTTCTATCGTTCGATCAATCCTCTCTCTGTAACCTCGGAACAATTGGTCTTTCTTCTCCTCTGGTCGTCAAGATAGATCTTCTTGCACTCCGCTTCTCCCGATTTCTTCAATCAAACTCTTTCTTCTTCGGTGGGGCTCTTTAATGGATGAAGGGTAAGCGAACCCCGCTCTGGAGCTTGGGTTCAACTTTCTTCATAGTCGATCAAGTTGGTGCCTTTTCACTTGTGTACGTAACCGCGAAACGTACTCGCTCAGGAGAGACAAGATATGGAAGATTTTAATTCTACGCGCATTTTAATTCCGAACATCAAAAGAAGATGAAAATTGGCTCAGCAAAGACTCACTCTCTTCTTTACAACGATAGCTTACTTAAAGTGAAAGAGATGGATATGGGAGTCACCCATAAACCGTGTGGGAGTCCTTTGTACCAGTTAGGAAAAAAAAAGTACAAGCGTGAGATCGCCAAGTCAGATTCAGCCTTCATTTCCTTCTATGGGTCTTAGTGAGATAGATCCCATCAAGGTAGCGAAGGTAGTAAATCACACCTACTGGAAGCTGGAAGCGCATAGCACCATCACGCGATAAGGGAGTTCACTACAAGCGCATGAAGGAGCACCCTCTCGCCTCTCATAAACGCATACGATAATAGAATCTCATCTAAGATCATATCACACCAATGGGGAAGTAAGGAAGCGAAAGCTGGATCGACCAATAAATGAATGATAGGCCAGAGGGATGGGCTCATTCGACTAATCAGAGATCCCTGCCTGGTCCAATAGAAGAAAGCAGAGTCAAGGGGAAAGGTACTTTGAACAGCTATCTATCCCCCCATTCTACCAGCAAACCAGCTAGCAAGTACGCTCGAACCTGGTTCTATCAAACCAGCTTGTAAACTCCTTGTGATGAGCTTGAAACTAGCCTTGAAGCGGCAAGGAAGCTCTCCAACAACTCTCAAATACTCGACGCCATAGAAGCCCTTTTCACGCTTAACATGGGAAAGAGATAGGGAAGGAAGCAAGACTTTTGTCAAGTTGAGGAAGGGCTACTACTTAGCCCAAGAGCTAGGCTAGCTGCTTTTCACTTTTTTTTTTTTTTTTTAATTCAGAAAGAAGAATCCCATCTTTCAGAATTGACCGTGGATTGAGTCAATCTTTGTTCAGCATCCCCTGTGACAATAAGATGCTCGAAAAGCACATTTACACACTTTTCTAACGTGCGTTGAGCATGGTGAGCAAACGAAGAAGGTGAAGACCTATGCTTCTTTACTTTACTTTATAATGGCTTTTCCTTTCCCGTCTCGATCAGTTCCCGGTCCTAGCGATCTGTGGACGTACCCCTTCGCGAGCGAGAACAAATATCTGATAGAGAACGATTCTTCTCGTATAGAAAGAAAGCGCTAGTTGAGTTTCGTCTTTCGAGCGAAGAAAGCCCTTTTGATTGGCCTTGTGTGATCAAGTTATCATGAGGGGACTTTCCTCGTTTGAGTTAAAGCTTTGGAAGTCGAAAATATGACGCTCTAATTCATCCGGTTGAGGAGAGCGCCGATTCCAATGTCCGGCCAGCCGAGAACGATGCCCTTTCTTTGTCTTTCTCATGCCTAAGGCCTAAAAGCCCCCCTTTCTGCTCTTTGCCATTCTGAAGTCTCAGAATCAGTTTACAGTTGATTTGTTGGTGGTAAGTGAGCCGCTCCAGCCGCCTTTGAGACACTGGGGATTTTTTTTTCTTACTTTTGAGGAAAGGTTTTAAGAGCCACCTGGTTTGAAGTACTATTCTAGTATGCTGTATGCTCCTGCTCTTCTTGTGGGGGGCTTCTTTCATATGCTTCTGAGGGATTGGATTACTAGAATAGGAAGATGCTTTCTTTCTGGGAAATCCCGTTTTAATTCTAAGCTGGTTGGAACCCCCTACCTTATTAAGATTAAGTAAGGCGAACTATTCATGAAATCCTTTACTAAGCCTAAGTTTACCCTGCTTTGTGCTTACTTACCCGATTCGAGGACAGGTTGGATCTTGCATCCGATTTTAAGCTACTGCTTGGCCTTCTTCCCTATATATACGTCTGTCTGCCCCTGCCTTGAGTTCCGTTTCTTCTCTGCGCTTGCCTTAGCCTTATCTAATTACCGCGTCAGGTAAGGGAATGCCTACCTCTTTTCACCTACTTCGACAGAAATCGGGATAGGAATGGATGCCATACCACCAACAGCGGGAGATCCTACATTACTATAAAAAAACTTTCTTGCCCGGCTTTCAAAAAAAAGCATATGAAAGAGAGGGCGAGGGGAAAGGTTTTACACAACTCCTGGCTAAGTGGTCGATCGCTTGAAAGAAAGAGTCTAGGGCTCATGCTTACCTACCTTTCTGACAGGTTTTCCTACTCATACTTCACCTACTCTGGCTCTCTTACCTAAGCCCAGCCAATAGTTAGCGAACGGCCTTACCTTAAAAGGCTGGCTAGTCATTTCCTTATTCAGAAGGCTAGCTCCTTTCCCGACTTCAAAAGTCGGTGAAGAGTATTACCCTCTCCCCGCCTCTTCTGAACCGGGGTACTTACTGACTGAATCGGATTCTACTGAGCACTTTCATCGGGTCAGAACTACGAAGATCTAATCGGGAAGTTCTGAAATATCCCCAGCTTGTCCTCCTCTTTTATCTGCTGCATCGGAAAGAGGCGCGGGGGCTGTCAAGTTTGAAAGCAGGTATGGCAAATCCAGCAGTCAAAGGGGAATCCATAAAAGCTGGCGAGGTTCCTTACATCTGATGCCCTGCCTTTAGTCTGCTTTGGTGCGCTATTTTTTCCCTTAGTCTTAGAGCTGGGCACTGGTGAGATAGGCGTCTAACATAAATAGAAGAGGAGAGGAATCAACTCTACTTCAATGCGCGGAAATGGGACCTTTAAAACCGACATAAAAGGAGGAAAGCCCTAGTGGTTCAACTTTTGGGGAGATCGATTGGATATCAATTTCTGTGCAAGAAAGTAGAGCAGATATGGAAGCCAAAGGGTGAGATTGATGTCATTGATCTTGGATATTCTTTCTTCTTAGTGAAGTTTACGCTTGATGAAGACATTGACACGGTCTTGAATGAGAGTCCATGGGTTATGCAAGATCACTATCTCACTGTCCGTAGATGGAATCCGGAGTTTGATCCCTCGATAGCCACCATAGACTCTACCATTGCTTCATGCAAGTGTAGCACTGATCGGTCATGATCCTTGATCAAGAAAGATTGGTTATAAGAGAAGGACAATTTCAGGCAATAAAGAGTCGTGCATCTGAATAAACTTCAAAGCATTCTACTTGTCCCTCTTCAAAAGTGGCAAGAGTTCTTTCTTCAATTCAAAACAGAATAGAACGCACCTTCTGCAACGTGTGGCCGATAGTAGAATAGCTATAGCTGGTGCTTTGATGTATGAGTTCGATCCATTAGGTTCTTCGATTTGTTCAGAAAAGAAAGGAGAGACAAGAAAACATCTTTGATTACGATTAAAAGGAACAATCTCAAATAGACCAAGATCCAATTTCGGGTTATTTCTTGGTGAACATAATCTGCCATAATCTCTTCGATCCCTTCATTTATATGCCAGAATAAAGAGAGATTTGGTAGGAAAGTGGAAGAGACTTTGTTGTATATGAAAAAAAAAGGGAGCAGCAAAGCTGCAGTAATTCTTTTGAAAAGCCCGGTTCTCTTTGTCTTCGAGCTTTCATTCCTCAATCCACTCTTTCGTTCCTTCATATACCCCCCCACCAATAGATAGAAACAAATAGGAATAACCGAACCACGTCTACAAAATGCCAGTACCATGCAGCTGCTTCAAAGCCAACGTGATGCTCCTTGGTCAGATGACCAAGATATTGGCGAATACCACATATGATCAAGAAAAGAGTACCTATAATCACATGAAAACCATGAAAGCCAGTTGCTAAGAAAAAGGTAGAACCATAAATACTATCCGAGATAGTGAAGGGTGCTTGATAATATTCCATTCCTTGAAAGCCAGTGAATACTAGAGCCAGTGAAACGGTAGCTACTAAAGCATAAACTGCTCGTTTTTCCTTCCCCGCGAGTATAGCATGATGAGCCCAAGTTACGGCAGCTCCGGATGAAAGGAGAATAGGGGTATTAAGAAAAGGGATTTCCCGAGGATCTAAAACCCCAATCCCTTTTGGGGGCCAAATACCTCCGATCTCTACCGTAGGTGCCAAAGAAGAATGAAAAGAAGCCCAAAAAAAAGCAAAAAGGAACATAACCTCCGATACGATGAACGGAATAAAACCATATCGAAGTCCTAATTGTACGACTTTGGTATGATGTCCTTCCAACGTGGACTCACGTAGAACATCGCGCCACCATACAAACATGGTATATAGGATAAATATGAGGCCCAAACTGAGAAGTGTTGCACCCCCTTGAAATGAGTGCATGTACATCACACCTCCTACGGTGGTTGCCAAAGTTCCGAGTGAACCCGAAATAGGCCATGGACTTGGATCTACCAAATGATAAGAATGCCTCTGAGATTCAATCATTTTCCACTTTGCCTTGGTTGTATGTAAACCCCCCCCCCCTTCACCCCCACCCCCTAAAGCTAAAGTGGTAAAGAAGGGCTCTTTGGGGTCTAATTTTCTTTCTATCTGACAGGACAAAGAAATAGGAAGGGATGGTTCTTTCATTGCATTGATAGAAGTCTAACTAGAAAAAGATCTCTCTATTACTTTGACTTTGAGAAGAGAATCGTTGGTTTAACCGACGAACTACGTGGGAAAATGGATCTTCTTTCTTTGATTTTCAGCGGAAAGTAAAAATTCCATTCAGTTCGCTTTTGGAAAACTTGCTGGTCGCGGAAAAGAGTATATCCAACTTCCGAATTCCTACCTGAGAATTAATGAGAGATTTCAAGTCACCTTTTCATTCAAAGTGAATCTCTAATCTCTAAAAATAAGGAACTCTTTACTGAGCTATTGCATAAGAAAAAGAAAGAGAGGAGCTATATAGTATGAGATATCCTCCCACATCTAGAAGTTGTAAGATCTGATTCTGGTCCATATACTTCTGATTCCATTTCTTTATGTGCTATATGCTTAACACAGGGAAGTCTGACTCTATCAATTCTTTTTCACTGGGAACAATTTCTCATAATGAGATTAAAAAACGATGCTTCCTTGGCCGTGTAGAACATGGATTAGCATTATGTCATTCCTACAAGTGATCCCCCATCCAGGATTAGAAGAAATGCTATATGAGGACTTCGAGATCAAATAGAATATGTTTCTTTCCATTCCTCGTGAGCCACTGATTTCTCCGAAACAAGAGAGATAAGTTATTTTCCTCCTTTTTCCCAATAAGTCGACAGCCTTACACCATTGGGATACTTCGAATAAACTAGAGTACATATAGGATACACCGGTGCTAAAACCTTTTCTCAAGATATCTTCCAAACTGTTGGGGTCGTTGCTCCGGATGTTGTTCCCCCGGTTTGAAACCAGTTGGTTCCGTAGTTTTAGAATTCTGCTGATCCCAAGTACTCCATCTCCATCATTGCATATGGGAATATAGAAAGTAAAGAGGAAAAGGCATGACCAGAAGAATTGTGTAAAATAAGTGAATTTATCCAGTTGAGGCATGATTCAAATAAATAAAATTAGAAAGATTCCCTCCAGACAGCTTAACTTCGAAAAGCCTGTAGGAGTAGTGAAGAAGAAAAATGTGCTTGGTTGTTGACCAAGGTAAAGCATGGGAGTTTTGGGCGTAAAAGTGCTTCTCTTACGAT